>CABFWO010000228.1:391236-415550 GCA_902155825.1 Timema genevievae | reverse complement strand
CTGAGCTCACACTTCCACGGACAATATAGCGCACAGAGGTTGGAGCTGAGCTCACACTTCCACGGACAATATAGCGCACAGAGGTTAGAGCTGAGCTCACACTTCCACGGATAATATAGCGCACAGAGGTTGGAGCTGAGCACACACTTCCACAGACAATATAGCGCACAGAGGTTGGAGCTGAGCTCACACTTCCACAGGACATAGAGCGCACAGAGGTTAGAGCTGAAGAATTATCCCGCATTTGCTTTAAATTATTTAATAAAACCACCCACAGTACATCCGGCTGGCGATTCAAAAACAAATCCTCTCCCAGGTTCATATGCGTATAGCGTATAAAGGAACATAAAAAATTAACAGACTAGAGAAGGTTTTTAAAGCTTGAATTGTAATTGTGAATACAGAACTTGGGGACTACGTAAACTGTTTTAAGTAGTTTATTTTTACACAATGCTAGACACACACAAAAATATTCAATTGCTCTATATTACAGTTTTGGCGTTCGTCAACTTAAACCAGCAATATGATTTAACTTTGCAGTAGTAAAATGCGAGTTTCAATTCTAGTGATAGACCAACAACTGTTGAAAACCGAGTAGTAAAGAAACTAAACGCCTTACACACCATGTTAATTGCAGCACACAGCCGCTTTGCTATTTGCATAAGTTTAGGGTGTTTTTTTTCTTAGCACCGCGTTTTACTATCTTACCGGGTTAAACGCCTATGTACTAATTACACTAATAGATTAGGTGCTATGAAGATTTAATTTAGAAGTGATGTACCCTCATTTGCGTGGAGGGAGAGTGGAAAACCATTTAGGAAAACCACCCTCAGTGCAATCGACCGGGATCGAACCCATGTTTCCTCGTATTCGGCAGTCTAGTCCAACACGAGAGTAGCGTGTTAGACCACGCGGCCACCGAAGCCGGTTTGGGACAGATTGTTTTAGATAATTGCCTCGAACAAGATGTGTTTAATGTTGTGGGATATCATCATCAGAAAAAATAAAAAAGTCATTAAATGAATTTTATATATATATATATATCATCAGAAAAAATAAGAAAGTCATTAAATGAATTTTATATATATATATAGTCATTAAATGAATATATATATGAATATATATATATATAGATATATATATATAAATATAAAATTCATTTAATGACTTTCTTATTTTTTCTGATGATGATATATATATATCCCTTGTGTTTGTAGGCTAGACATTCAGTGGCAGATATGTAATTGTCATCTAAGTTGAGGCACCATGTAGGTGCGATTACTTCAACTCGATGAGAAGATGTGATGGTTATATGGTGCTATGGTGCCAACTTAACTTAACTTAAACCAGACTATGGCAAACATAGGAACAATTCTCCTTTGGGAAATATACCATTGGTACCAGCGGGAATCGAACCCGGGACCTCTAGATTGGTAGCCAGGAATACTGACCAAGAGACCGAACCTGGAGATTGATATGCTGGGGTAATAAGGAGCTACTCAAAAACAGCTTCGAACCAGCGTTGTGAAAAATATGTGTCCTATATTTGTATTCCTATATTTGTTCACGCGGAAACTAGAGAATAACAAATTGTCAACGCTGCTACCCAATAGTAACCATACAGTTCCCTCAGAGATTGTAGTGCAGTTACTTTAAAAGAAAAATATCCTAATCTTGTCCCTGTTGTCTAGTAATGGCGTTATAGGGCACCTAAACGATCAGTCAGACTGTCAGTATTAATAAAGTAACAACTAATACTGACAGTCTGACTGATAATGTAGGGGCAGTACTGATGGACTGATGACTGGACTGACTATAATACCGATGTGATCAGAATTTTCTGATCACATCAGTCTTAGTCCATCAGTCTTGCAAGTGGTGGGAGAGACTGACAGTAGGACTGACCATGTGCTCTTGCTCGTCAGTATTCCCTTCAGTCTCAGTAGCAAACATAGACTGGACACGCCTTTTTCTTAACATCCATGTTGTTGCACGTTGGAGCTGAGACTGATAAAAATAATAATACGAAGACTGACCGTGTACGGTCTCGTTAATACTGATACATACTGACAGTCAGATTGTCAATCTTTAGTACTGACAGTCTGGCTGATCGTGTAGGAGCCCTATTAGTGTACACGATTAGAAAAAAAAAGTAGCATTTTAAAAGCGCAAATGGAAAATATACAGTATGTAGACCATGTTCTACTATTTGTCTGGGCTTGTACCTAAAGGTATGACGTCACCGCAACATGACTCATGTTTGCACCACGTGACAGCTCCGAGAGTCACGACGCATTCGGGCATATTAGGGCCGTATGCAAGAAAGTGAAATAAGTTGATGCTTTGTTGACACTAGCGTGGGTTTGCTTGCGTCATCATAGGTTGAAAGGTGGAGCGATAGTGTGCTCGGGACCACACTATCGGTCCACTAAGCATTCACACTATACGTTCTTGCATACCGCCCTTAGAGTTGGGCTACGTATACCTGCTTTGACCTGCGTTTAAAATGTTGGCGTTAATCCCACATTACAGCCGGGCCAAGAGTTCCTTCTTGGGAATTGTAAACAAGGCGTTTTGGTGTAGGACTCGACCCCGGCTGTTGCGGCGCTCCATTTGGGATTGTTGTGAATGTCTTCTCAAGCTGAGCGAAAAACAATACGTGATGGATAATAAGACAATAAAATGCTAAGCTAATTAATTAACCTAATATAAGACAAAAAGATTGGTGGGGCCGAATTCATATTTACCCGCAGGTCTATTATCTGTTATAATTCTCCTGGTCAGTGATCGTGGCCCAACTAAGCTATGACGATAATTCTCCTGGTCGGTGATCGTAGCCCAACTAAGGCATGACGATAATTCTCCTGGTCGGTGATCGTAGCCCAACTAAGGCATGACGATAATTCTCCTAGTCGGTGATCGTAGCCCAACTAAGATATGACGATAATTCTCCTGGTCGGTGATTGTAGCCCAACTAAGCCATGACGATAATTCTCCTGGTCGGTGATCGTAGCCCAACTAAGGCATGACGATAATCCTCCTGGTCGGTGATCGTAGTCCAACTAAGCTATGACGATAATCCTCCTGGTCGGTGATTGTAGCCCAACTAAGCTATGACGATAATTCTCCTGGTCGGTGATTGTAGCCCAACTAAGCCATGACGATAATCCTCCTGGTCGGTGATCGTAGCCCAACTAAGCTATGACGATAATTCTCCTGGTCAATGATCGTAGCCCAACTAAGCTATGACGATAATTCTCCTGGTCAATGATCGTAGCCCAACTAAGCTATGAACTTTCTGGACAAGGGGTCCCGTTGCCCAACTGTTATGCACCGACACATTCAATGAACACAACCACAACCCTGCCTTGCATAGTTTCCTTTCCCTTTTCTTGCTTCTAAACCATGGAGGATAAGTGCTGCGAGGGGAGTCGACAAAACAAAATATGAAGCTTCATAACGGCGATATTGTAAACCCCTAAGAATATTTTTTTTTAGGTATTTAATGTGCACTTTCTGAACCAACTGATTATATCAGAACACTACTTAAAAACTAACTTAGACGCTATAGTAAAAACACCATCCAGTCCCCGAGTCGTTAATTCATAACTGTGAAAAGGAAAAACTCCACATTTCACCAAATATAAATTTTAGGGCCATGCCAAGAATCGAACCCGGGACCCCTAGCTCAGTAGGTAGATACGCTAATGAACGAGAAAAGGTGTCTGACCTGTGCGAAGATAAGATTCTCATTTACGAATACAAGTCTTTGCTTAGTCCGAATTTAATATAACTTTTTTTTAGAGAAAGCGTAAATATTTATTTTGAGTCAAACCAAGTCTTGTAATAATAATAATAATAATAATAATAATTGGTTGAATTAATTCCAGATTGGTTTTCCAAATGTATTTATAAAACTAAAATGATCTAAGATAATATGTACATTTGCGTAAACTCATTTTAGAAACAAGTCCGAATTACACATTATGTTTTGAAGAGAAAAAACATATATGAATATGTGGATATGTGAAAGTAGATACCTATAGTAACTACTAACTTTCACTTCCTATGAAATCTGGACTGTATAATATATTTTGTTCTTCCTTACAAAGAACGAGGATATTAACTTCCCCCAGTTTGTATCCTCCTTGCAATAACTGTACTGGAGTTATTAGACGCATGGTAATTACATCCACCTAGATGTTGTGTTTCGAAACACAATCCCTGACCTAGGTTGTCAATACTGCCTTTTTCAGCACTGTTTCAGCACTCGAAATAAAACAAAGCGACAGCTCATCAAAGTAACAAAAACACCGGGATAACTCAAGGCCAGTATAATTATATTTGTCAAAAATGATGGGTCATTATCTCAACGCCATGATCTTTCTTCTCTTCTTTGCCATACTTTCGTTGGCAGTATAGGAGCAGAGAAATAAACAGTAGCAGCGACCATAGAAGCATGTCACAGGGAGCATACATAATGTTCAAATTATTTCAAGCGGTCGTTATTGGATTTGTCAAGTAGACTTCAATGAGCATACGTAATTTGTAAAAAGCAAGAAACAATTAAAAAATCGAGAAACTACAAAAAAGTGTTAAGTAATCTAATCAGACTATTACCTTCATCAACCACGCAATTTTTAAAAAAAATCCCAAATCTCTTCATTTTTCTGTGCCTGGTAATAAATTTAGCACACTCTTGCACAAAGATCAAACCATCTGAAGGCACTTAGAATGATCAGCTATTACACTAGACACTAACCTATTAAGTTGAGCTCAGGCAATTACAGGAGTGATGATTTCAGGCGTAAAAAGGCGCAAATAGGTCATTACAAAGATAAGTGTCTTAAATGTTTCTCTTTCACAGTGACCTATTGGATTCTCTTTCAAACCACACTCCTTCAATACCCATTCATTACTTATTCCACTAAATAATAAGTAATAATGTATTCAGGTGCGTTCAGGCAATTACAAATGTACCAAGGTACACGTAGGTGCGGATAGATAATCATAAGTCCAAACGCCTTAAAATGCTCACTTATGCCTTCCTTGCCTTTAGCCTTAACATATTAATATTAACTCCACCTTAAAATTGTTAAGGTGGGTATAACTGTAAGGGACCTCACGAAACGATTGCAGTTTTGATCAGATAAGCTCAGCTAATCACAAGGCGCAAATCGGCAACCAAAATGGTTTTTGCTGACCAACTTTTACTTTTTTACCTTATGGTTTTTTTTAGAACAATAATTATATATGTCATAAAAGGATCAACTTCAATTGCACCTTAGAATGTTTTTGAGTCATAAATTATACCGAGTAAACCATCATTAAATTTACTGCACGAGATTTAGGTTAGTTACTACAATAGAAAGCACTTTAGATCAGCGTTTCTTAAACTATGAGGCGCGAGGGTGTTTCAGGTTAAGCACAGCATGGCTATTATATCTTTGAAACACATTTTTCAGCACCCTCCAATCTGATTAAGTTCTAGTTAATTGTAAAAAAAAATCACGAATATTCTGCTTTGGTAACTGAAGCAATAAAATCATTGAGCAGTCTGCATCTGCATATCAAAACTAAGCACAGAAACAGATCGGATATTAAATATTACATTCGTCTGCCTCATAAAAATATAATATATCCTGACAAAAGATAAACTAATTCCTTGCTACCAACTAAATAATTTTACGTACAATTCAACACAAAGTTATGCAGTTTTAAATACATTTGTTCAGTTGTAGGAAATGGGTTCCTGCGGTTAAAAATGATTTAAATCAAAGAGAGAAATAAAATAAAAAAGTCAATATTTAATGGACATAGTGGCTGGCATATTTTTAACTCAAAACTATATCTTAGTATTTGCAGATTTCAACATCGATGGGTAACATATTTTTATCCTCAAAATTGTTCCTTAGTACAGTAGTTTGCAATTCTCTCTTTCCCGCCGATCACTTACTCAACCTAAACATGCCAGGATGAGGATCCCAATATTCCATCGGGGGTGAGGGGTTATGTTTTAATAATGGATATACAAAATTGTGCAGCTCTAAATCTTATTTTGTGCCATTCTAAAACATCCTCCAACTGACAATTAAACATTTTGATATTTAAAAAAAAGTATTCTATGAAATTTTATATTTTTCATAAATAGTATTGATGAAATTAAATTTAAAACTATAATATTATAAACTTAATATTTTAAACTTATACATTAGACGTTTATTATTTTTAATATACCACAGTTTCTACAAAATTCATGTCAGAAAAATATAGTAATCAGTACAAAAATTGGATGAGTTTGTTATAATTTTAATCAATTTACCGGTATAGTTTGAGAAACCTTGCTTTAAATTCCAAAATTACAGTATATTTGTCCTAAGCGTGTAACAAACTCGTAGCCTAAAAATAAACTTTCATAGTTTCACGCAATAATTGTATTGATTTTCTGGGTGTGTATTAGAAAGTAAAAAAAAAAAAAGACTGTGCATTTTGCCTATCCATTTTATCTGTGCGTACGTCTAAATACCTGTGCGTACAACACGAAGAAGTGCGTGTTTTCCTCCCCATCCATATCAAACAACGCTCCTCGTATCGGCGGGAATTTCAAGGTTTCTGTCCAAAGCAAACAAGTTTGTATTCAGCTTGTTATCAGGAGGTGAGCAGATGGAGAATAACATATTTATTTATCAAACATTATTTATTGCGTGACTCATCTAGCATATATGTCATATATTACTAATAGTATATAGCTAATTTCATGTTCTAGCTTCAACTCAAAGCTACTTGTTTGAATTCAAAAAATCCAACAAAATATTTTGAATTTTAAATGTGTAGTCGAATTTTGGTATCAAGAAACTTTTAGAAAATACAAAAACTTTTTTTAGCTCAAAATTGATAACATTTTATCCTTTTATTAGTGTTATTTTATAGGTATTGATATTAACTATCAATAGTGAGAGCCGCAGATCACATGACCTGACGTATGAATACGTGAAAGTAGATTTGGTAAGTTTTATAGCTGTCAGTTAAGTTTTTCCCTGTTAAAATTGGACTGTAGCAACATTGTGTTTACACAAATATACGGTATTTTACGGAGCTAATAAGTGTTTTAAAATAAGACATATTATTTGTTGCTAAATATTTACTTTTTTTGTGGCCAATCGCCACAAGTGGCAAATTGGCCATAAAAGTGTGTCGAATTTGAGTTTGCCAGCTTACACAAAATATATTCCTGAAGGCGTGTGCTAGTTGTAACTTGACATTTCCTGCATATCAATGTTAGTATCTCACATGTGTATTGAGTTTAGATATTCAGCACATTTTTTTGCAACTTGTTAGACAAAAGGATTGTCAAATTTCGCAATTGATTGTATTACATTTTTAATTTTAAGTTTTCATCATTTGCATCTAAGGCAGTTTCAACTGAGTAATCTAAGTGTGCATGTCTTGTATAAACAGTGTGTGTTGTTTTAAAGGTTCGATAAAGCAATCGATTTTTGTTTAATTTTTACCTGGTGTGACGTGTGACGTATTTCTCCTCTCGTCCGCCACGTCTGTGGCTACATTGAAAAATATGTTCCCCGCCTCTGGTCTAAGACATTAGATTCACATTGCATTTGGTCACCATCGACGGGGAGGTCGTGGTTGTAGTACCGGCCAGATGCACTGATGAAAGCTATGTTCTAAATTAGATTTTTAGATTTAAAAAAATTATTTAATAAAAATATCGATTCGTGTTTGATTTGAATTGAAAAAGTCTTAATCTTAAAACCCGCCTCGGTGGCGTAGTTGGCTAACGCGCTGGTTCATGTTGAGCTTGACTGCCGAGTACGAGGAGATCGAGGCTCGAATCTCAGTCGGTTGAACTGGGAGTGTTTTTTCCTAAATGGTTTTGCCACTCTCCCTCCACACAAATGTGGGTTCACTTCCTCTAAATTCAACCTTCCCAATTCCTAACCCATTAGATTAATTAGTACGTAAGCGTATAATCCAAACGGGTAGTAAGACGCGGTGCTAATATTATTATTATTACTTAATCTTAAACACTATTTGGACAATTTTGTCACACCATCAATAGTATTTTGTTCAAATCTAACAGCATAGCTGTATTTTTAATTTTTTTAAATGTGTGTTGTTTTCCGAGTCATTGCCTTCCTCTCCCTCTTTTTGTTTTACTTAACCTAGCTTAACCTGGACATAACNTTCCGGCGTCCCTTCCCTGTGGTGTCTATTCCCGCGCTCCGTCGTGGCAACACCGCCGCAGGTTTTTACCACGGTAACAATAGGGCGAATGTAAGCGGTCACGACGGCCAGGTTGGCGTGACGGGGGGAATAAAAGGTGGGGGCAGTAAACCAGAGCGTGTCCGTGTCGGGCACTGAGCCTAGGACTCCGTGACCGTGAGGCTGACTGACTGCCTCTCCGGGTCACTCAGCCAGGACACTGGGTCTGCTCTGACCGTCACGCCGTCCGCATGACGCGATCCTTCAACCATTCTCTCGCCCGACGACTTGGTTCAGTCGGTAGCGTGTCTGTCTGCTATGATAATAGTCCCGGATTAAAATCTCGGCGTGGTTGGAAAATGTATAAGTGGGTAAATTGGGGTTTTCCCTATCACAGTGATGAAATAAGAAAATGTTAAGGAAAAACCCACAAAATAATGAAAATAAAGAAACAAAAGAAAGTTTTGGCTTTTAGCATTTCTCTGAATTGCACGTGCCACGGCAGACGACGTGAGACAATAATTGTTTCCTTTTTGATGATTACATATTCATTTTTAGTGATTTCACATTGTGATTGATTAGTGTGCTTGTTTTATTGATTTACAAAGCTACTTTACTCTATAAATGTATATAATATGTATTTCATTTAGTGGGCTATTTATAGCTTTCGTTTAACTCAGTAAGAGAGTAAGTAAAAATGTTAATTTTAATTTTAAATAGCTACAAAATAAAAACACTGTTAATTTTTTAATATACTACTCTGATACTTCTTCGGATAAAAAATAAAAAATATGAAAAACAAAATGCTTACGCAAATTCTTACATGTGTCGCTAGCCTGGAAAGGTTCCCTGATTTAGAACCACATTTATTTTTTAACCTCTTCGCACTACTCGTTTAAGCTATTCACATTTAACTACACTATTGTGGTAGGAATGAGGGTGCTAGAATTGAGTGGAATTTTATCCGAATTTTCGTAAAGGGAGAGTGTAAAACCATTTAGTAAAATCACTAGCAGAACACCCAGCCGGAATTCGAACCCAAGCCTTCCCGCCACCATAAAACCGGACCAAGCGAGCTTGACGTTTATTCCGCGTGCTCACCGATACGGATAACAAGTATGTTATTCTAAAGATAATTTATATAGTCAGTTTTCACTATTGTATATTTACATGCCATAGGAACTTGTAATAAATTAACTTCACCAATAAATTTGTTACTATATTTTCATTTATGAATTAATTTGCTGGATTGAGTAAAGTACGGCTTATTAATATAAACTATATTATTAATCTTTATGTTAATAGCGTTAATAGCGCCCCCTTGTTCACGGCGCCCGGGGCGATCCTCCCCCCCACCCTATTGCGGCGAACTTGTTAGGAGGGGAAGGGTTTATTGGAGGGGGGCGGGGGGCATTTTAACATATTCTCATTTGGAACTCAATTCGGCCCATGACCAATTTATAACTTGCACGATTCCCCTTAAAACATAAATGCCCAGGAAACGACAGGTAACTGGTATAGAAGCGTAGAATTGATATTTGTGAATCAAATAATGTAATTTACTCAAAAACATCTTCAATAACACCTCGCCGTGATTTTAACCCCGACCACCCCATCACAAGCAAACCTGACTAGACGAGCTTGACGTTTAACTTGCGTGTTCACCAACGCGGTTAAGGTGGGGGAGGGGGATATTAGCGCTTGTTAGTGCACTTCATATCGGAAAGTATTAACTACTTTGTTACTTAACTCTTTGGGAATAAGGAAGGGAGTACGTCGGCAAAACAAGTGCGTATCGCAGACCGCAAATGCAGAAATATCCGGGTAACCTCAATACATTTAGAAAAACTACCGGCGTCAAAGAAGGAAGTCACAGACCAAAGAGAAATGAAGTAAACGTCCTAAGGAAACCAAGATAGCGCTAAGCAACCAAATATTAAAGTTCTTCCAGATAAACAGCTACTCGTCAACAAATGAGGGAGGGTTGTTTAGATCTGTGTCTCTAAAAATACAGTGAGAGTTAGTGCGATAATTTTGTTTAACGCAACACTTTTAGGACAGAAAGGAGCGTTTAAATAAATATCATCGTTTTGTTTGTGTAACAAATAAGTGTAATTGAACAAAATTATAGTTACTAAATATATGAATGGAATAAAAACAAGAATAGAAAATCAGATAAAGAAACGTTCTCTTTTAAGAAATTAACAAACACTAAACAGTCTTTGGCGACACAAACATTGAGGAATAGACACGTAAGAGTTTATGAGATTTTAAAATGGTATAGGAGCAAATATAACGTTAAAATTATAAATATATATATATATATATTTAACATGAACATGTTACGAATTAGACCAATATATATATGTCTATATTATCTATAATATATATAGGTCTAATTCGTAAATGTTCTTACCAAAGTTATAAATGTTACATTCACACTCCTAATTTTCTAATGACCATAAAAAAACATCCAAATAACTTCTGGATGCACCCAATGTTCAAAAAAAATCCGGTGAAAGCCTCATTGAAAGTTCTCTAACTAACATGTTTGCGGCCCGCTCTGATGGCCGCGTGGTCTAACGCTCTACTCTCGTGTTGGGCTAGACTGCCTAAGACGGGGAGATCGGGGTTCAATTCCGGTCGGGTTTTTTCCTAAATAGTTTTCCACTCTATTTTTCACGCAAATGCAGGTGCACTTCCTCTCACTTCCTAATCTCTAAACCATTAATGTAATAATTAGTACATAGGCGTATAACCCGAATGAGTAGTAAGACACGGTGCTATATATATATGTTTGAGTAGCATATTTTACTAGAACAGTGTGTACACACTATATTCCCGGCACTTGCTCGACATAAGGAAACATTTGCGTATGTGTTTTCCCCTCATTTTCCCTTGCAGGGAAAATGGCAAATGACACTTAGGTGCCTCCCCCCATCCTCCCTCCCCTGGTGGTCGTGTAGTCCTGGCCGGATCCCTACGGCCGCGAGTGGNCACCGATTGCGGTCCTCTCTTATCGCGGCCCGGAAGTGGCTGTTTGAGGAAGGATGTGCCTTATCAGAGGAGCAGATAACGGCCAAGAGACTATTTCGTTTATGTAACTTTACGACTAACACAGTACCACATCTCGGGACCGCCCATAGCTTCCCTAAACGTTAATCCGTCCCCCCAACCCCTGCGCGCGCGCGCGCACGCACGCACGCACACACACACACACACACACACACACACACACAGAAAGTTAATGTCTGATAACTTGAGAGTGGGTCAGCCGCTCAGCACACGTAGCCGTCTCGAGGTGAGCGAAGAACGGACGCAGGGCCAGATACAAATTTATTTTTGCGGGTGGAAAAGGGGCAGGCGGGTCCTCACAGTACAATTTTCATAAAAGGACCTTATTTGTAAAATATATATATAACTTATATATATATATATATAACTTAGTCATATGATCTTCCACTGTCACTAAAATTAATAACCAGCCCCGTTGTGTAGTGGTCAGGGCATCTTGCTAGAGTATAGAGGTCCCGGGTTCGATTCCTGGCTGGTACTTTGGACATTTTTCCTGAAAGGGGAACCACCCCAACGGTCATCAGGGTTTGGTTGATTAAGCTCAAGCTAGGTTTACCACTGGTTTCACACTCTCATACTCACTATCGCCCCAATACTATCACCTCATCTCATCGGGACATGGAAAGAGCCTCCACGGAAAAGGATGTACGATTGTTACATTGAGGTGTCCCCTGTAAATTAGTAGTGCTTTATCTTTCCACAAACTGGGATACGAGTGATGTAACCTAGCCGCGCCATATTATTGTACTTAAAATAAATAAAATCATTATCTACAAAGTAGCACCAATAAACTAGTATAACATTCACAATTTTGGCTGCGAATAAAAATTACTGCGAGGAGGTAAAACTCGATAGAGAAGACAGTAAGTGGGTTTCTAATATCATTTTTCCTACGCTTCATGGTTGGAAACACCTTGTTCGCATGCAAACATTAGATGTCGTGTATTGTGCCGGGAGTTGGCGAGGCTGGTTTGCCGCTTCTTTTCCTTGCCGACGTTTTGGGGGTCAGGGTGGCAACATAACGGAATACAACGCAACACATTTACATTATTTATCCCGCGGACAGGATTGAACACACCGGCGGGCCGTAGTTTGCCCATCCCTGGTCTAGGAGGTGAATTTCACCAACAATAGCAGTATTGTCGTCAGCGTGAACATGCAGGCAAGGGAAGTGTCTTGTTCTTGACGCGCCATCGCACCTTGTTCCATAGTTGTACACGCTGTTCACCCTGGAAGATAACCTGCCCCGTGGTGTAGTGGTCAGTGCAGCTGGCTACAAGCCTAGAGGTCCTGGGTTCGATTCCCGGCTGGTACTTTGGGTATTCTTCCCTTCAGGGGAATAATCCCACTGTCACAAGGGTTTGGTTAAGAGTAACACCAGCTCCACAACTTCCTAATAACTATCATCATATCATCTCAGTGCAGGTAATACGTGTAGACAACCTCCTATGCTGTACCCTGGGCAACGCTCTGTGCCAACAGAACGGCTAGTAGTCTACACAAAAGGCGGCCGAACCTGCATGTCAAAGTCCCTCCTGATCATTTGCCATATGATAAAAAAAAACTGAAATGTAGCAAGCAGTCTTACCTTGACGTATTACACTATGGGCCTATCTTACACGCTGCACCATAGTGGAACCATGTAAGGTAAGTTTTATACCTAAGAGGCTAAACGAGGGATACATCCCTTGATTAAACTTGAAGATCTGCATACAGCATACGTCTTACTAGTAGTTCTGTGAACAAAAGACTTCAGTCCCTCCATGTTATTATCGTTACTACAGTCTTATTAGTAGTTCTGTGAACAAAAGACTTCAGTCCCTCCATGTTATTATCGTTACTAGTCTTACTAGTAGTTCTGTGAACAAAAGACTTCAGTCCCTCCATGTTATTATCGTTACTACATTCTTACTAGTAGTTTTGTGAACACTAGACTTCAGTCCCTCCATGTTCTTATCGTTACTGCAGGCCATCATAGGGTAAACTCCCCGACCCCAAATTAAATACAAACTGATTTTATTAAACACCGTGATGTCATTAGAGATCAACGTGTCGTAAGCTGCAATACATGCTGCACCTGTTGGCTTTAGATTCGATGCGCTATCTAGTAATTGTGATACTAATAATGCTAATACCATTCTATTGGGGCCATCCTGAATAATTTATGTAGTCGTGATACGCCCTCGCCGGGGCCCACCCACGGCCCCAGCCAGCGCGGAGTAACATTCGGTCGGCCGTGACGAGACGGATGGCCTTGGCTGGGTTCCGGTCTGTTGTTTTGTACGAACAAAACACGAGCGCTGTTATCTCTCTTACTGCACGTAACTTCAACTTTCCAACAATTAGCATACTTGGCTGTTGTTTACATTTAGCTGCTTGCACACTCACGATTTTTATTGATGTATGTTCAGGGGGAAGGGCAACAGGAATATGACGCTGTTCTTTCAAGTGGCAGGGAACAGGAATATGGCGCTGTTCTTTCAAGTGGCAGGGAACAGAAAGGGGCACTCTACGTTCAGGTGGCAGGGCAACAGGAAGGGGACGCCGTACGTTCAGGTGTCAGTAACAGGAATATGGCACTGTTCTTTCAAGTGGCAGGGAACAGGAAATAGGTGGACAATTCGAGGTAAATTCATTCGTATTCAACTGGAGAGAGTTTGGAAAATCCCACCGAGTGAGCCCGAAAGATATTTCACACTCCAATCACCATAAATGGCAGAACGGTCCCCTACACTCCCACCCAATCTTACACGAAGCTTTCCGAAGCAACATTCGTACCAAATGATTGAAATAATTAGCTATACATTACTATTAAACACAAAATATCTAAACCCTGAGTCATTATTATAATGATCACGTAAGAAAGATAACACACCCTTTAAAGATAGAGCAAAACAATAACTAGCTCCCGATTTAAACGAGCGCGTAGCAGCCTCTGTAAGAGCTTTCTTGGAACTTCTGGATGATGGCGGTTCCCCGCAGGTAGTCTTTGTGGATCGTCGAGATCGTTAATGTTTGTTACACTATATCTGATACTAGCTAGGCCATTTAAGAGCGGGCTTCCTACCAAAATCAGTATATACCTTATCAGGTCGCGCATCTGCTGGTGAGCCTTCAGCCACCCACACTACTGTAACAGAAAAACATCTAGACTAATAAACCTAAAATATATATATATACCAAGTACGATACTTGAAAGTGAAGCCGGCGCACACAGGTGTGTGTACTGTAGTATAGGGTGCCTTGTGGCATCAATTCGTGTCCCCGCACCTTGCTTTTTTACTTGTGGAAGAGGTTGAATTGGGTGGGAGGGGGTTACCTTCCTGCCTGGGGCAATGATGCCTTGTATGCGCGCCACAAGACGAATCATCATCATCCTCATCATTTCTCGCTTTGTATGGGTGTGCCCGTGTTAGCATGCTTTCTACACCGGGACCTTGACACACGCACTCGTTTTATTCAGGATGATACCACACATGTTGAGAGCAGGGAACTACGCTTCACTTTTCGTAGGGAGAGCTTCTATAGAAAATACAAACTTTTTTTTTTCACGGACAAGTTTCTATTTTACTATTTTATTGGTGACCTGGCGGTATAGGGATAAGGTGTCAAGACTTCTGTGCTTGGAGTCCGGGGTTCAATCCTCGGTTATTTGAGGTATTTCACGTGCACTTTTTAAACCGACCAATTAAATCATCGCACGACTTATTACCTAACTTAAATCTAGAATAGACACAACACCCAGCACCCTGGCCTTTAATTCATCCCTGTGAAAGAGGAAGCTCACATTTCACCAATGATGAATTTTTCGGCATGCCGGGAATAAAACCCGGGATCCTTAGCTCAGTAGGCAGACACACTACCAGCTGAGCCAAGATGTTAACTAAACTAAATTAAAACCACTCCAGTGGTCGAATGGTCTAAGGCGTCACTCTCTTGTTAACCCAGGGGCTTACAAAATCTTAATCCGGTACTGGGTATAAAAAGTATTTGGGGTGGGGATGTAGGGAAAGCGAGAAAAGGTGTTTTTGTAGTTTTTATAGCAAAATATATTTATTTATTTTGTAGAAATAAATCAAATATTGCTTCAGTAGAAACATAGGGGTTAATTTTCTTCAGGTGGTGATATCAACAGTTGTTGAATATCTGTAATGAGCGGCATTAGATTATAAACTTTTTAAATGAAGATAAAAAGTTGTCATTAAATTCCAGAACACCCTTGACAGACATTAAAGAACGGGTGATTTCACCATATGAATAAAATTGAACTCTATGTTTCTACTGAAGCAATATTGTATTTCTTTTATATCTTTTCTTGCATCCCCTACACTCCCACCTTAAGTAAAAGGGCACTCTGAATACTTGATGAGTGCCTTTTCAATCTCCCCTAGAATAAACTACGAGTGAAGGGGCTTATGACTGTCCTTCACTAGTGAACTTCGTACGATTGTACGCGAATAGAACTAATATGCTGTCTACACTGTCAGATTTTATCTTTGTTATTGTGCAAAGTTACAAAGTCAAATGAAGAGCACCACGTACGTATATCAGACACTTTACTGGGGTCAAAGTCCCCCTCACCCAAACACTTTTCCACCCCAGAGAACAATGATTGGTAGCTCCCTTCAGTGGCGTACTCTGAAACTTACTTGATTGGGAACGGTTGAGGGGTAGCATAAGACGTATCTATATTTGGTTTCTGTACCTATTTATTCCAAATTTATCACACAGTTCCCAACCCCCTGGGGCGAGAAACTCCCATGAACCACTTGTGATCAACACGTTGCTTATCCGAGCAAGGGTTTGGGACGTCTATGGGACCCTCCTGGGTCTATCACATAGTTTCCAAATCCTTGAATTGGAGAGTTTCGAGTTGTCGTAAAAGTACTACGCAAGTATGTGGGGTCATCCATAAACCACGTAACGCTGTTGAAGGGGTGCTGAGGGGTGGGTTCTAATGTATACATGGTGTTACATGGGGGAGGGGGGTACATCACAGTATTACGTAATACAGATCTTATACTTAATTTCTAATGTTAAAAAAATGTTATTGTTCATGTTTCCACCATTGGTATACATACTAACAGATAGCTTCCGAATCTAAGTAGTATTAAATCTGAGTGCCTCTTTTAATGTCACATAATATTCCCTATGAAATAACGACTTTCACTCTTGATGTGAAAAGGTTGGAGGGATGGGGAGGTGTCAGGCTAAATAAATGGGCGTATTGCAGTTGGCCCACGTATACCTCTTATGACTTGCGTTTAAAAGGGGTTCGTTAATCCCACATTATAATTGGGCCACGAATCCACCTGCGTTTGAAAGGGTAGACTAGCGTTAATTCCATACTATAGCTGGGCCACGAGTTCCTTCTTGAGAATAATTGTAGACAAGCCGTACTGGTGTACTAACTTGGCCCCGGCTGTTGCGGCGCTACATTTAGGGTGGTTGCAAATATTTTCTAAAGCTGAGCGAAAAACAGCAAGTGATGGATATTAAAAACAATAAAATGATAAGCTAATCTAACCTAGCCTAACCTAACCTAATATAAGGTAAAAAGAATGGTGGGGCCGAGTTCATATCTACCCGCAGGTATATTATCTGTTAATAGTACTTTTGGCCAGTGGACGTGGCCCAACTAAGCTATGACGAGAATCTTCTTGGTCAGTGATCATGGCAGAACTCTACGAACTTTTGGGACCCGTGACCCAAATGTTATGCACTGAAATAAATGTCAACATTGTGTTACATGGAGGGGGAAGGGGTAAAAAAAAAACTATACGTAGTTAGATGACCCCTTTCTGGACGTAGTCTTTGAGTTACGGCTCATCCAAGTCTCAAGACACCAGTTCTAAAGTGCCTACATCTGATCCAGTCTTACATTTTATAGAGATTTGGTGTGATGGGGAGCGGGGGGGAGGAGGGGGTGTGGGGGGAGGAGGGGGTGTTGCGTGCTGCGTACATGCGTGACGGAACGCCCCACCGTTGGCTGGCACGCATCATGGTCCTAAGTCACGTGTTTCCGCTCCGTTCGTGCACGCCATGATATATACAGACCCGCGTGTGTGTACAATGTACACACGATAAAAAATACAAGTCTTGGGAGAGGTTTTTTTTTTCTCGGAAATTTAAACAAACTGTTGACGATCGTGCTTCCTCTCATGGCCAGTTCCCCCTCACCCCTCTGGACTGTGATATAAATACACGCACTTATCCGCGTGTTCAACGATTGTTTAGACTGTGGAGCTCCGGATTACGTCCAGGGTTCAAAACCTCTCTGCGTTTTCTATAAATAAGCGACATATTTGATTTAAAATAAAATAAAAGTAAAGCCAGCAATAAATGGATTGTGTCTGTCCATTAATAAATTGTTAATATCATCGAACTCAAACAATAAACAGTGAACATAGGTTTACATTGATTTCAGTTTTGGTACTTTATTTATTTTTATGCAAGCTTTGATTATAAAACAAACCGGCCCGTTGATGCAATGGTCATGGCACCTGGCTACTAGTCTAAAGGTCCTGAGTTTGATTCCTGGCTGGTACCTTGGGTAATTTTTCCAAAAGGGGAACCACCCCAACAGTTACCAGTGTTTGGTTAATTAGGCTTAAGTCAGGTTTAAGTGTTTCCACTGGTTCCACACCCTCATAATCACTCTATCTCCCCATAATCTCATCACATCGAGACATAGAAAGAGCCTCCACGGAAAGGATGTACGATTAGTACATTCGGATGTCCCCTGGGCAACGGTACTTTAGTACTGGCTAATCTTTCCTTCCACAAACTGGGCTACGAGTGATACAGCCCAAACAAACATTATTATTATTATTATTATTATTATTATTATTAAACAATACCAGACTACCTGATAATGAATATAGAGCGTTAATTTTTAAAAAAGACACGTTGTATTCTATCCATACCGTATTAATAAAATGAAGAGTTTTTTGTTTGCTCTGTCTGTCATGAGTACTGCGCGATATCTACCGCACACAAAGGTCTGAATTTTTAAAATCAGTAGCCCCTATGAAAGAGCATGTGCACCTAAAAGCTGGAATTATTTTTTATTAGATTTTTTAATCTATTAAAAACTGGGTCAGAGGAATTAAAAAAAAGTTATTTTTTTCTGAATTCATTGCATGATTTTCCCGGGCAAAGCCGGGTACTTCTGCTAGTCGAAAATAAGGAAAGTATTTTTCCAACTATCGCGCTTCACAACGGCAATAATTTAAAAAGAAGAAATTTACTGCAGATATGTTTTTGCTAGCACCACGTCTTACTACCTGTTCAGGTTGTACATATTCATCTATCCTGTGAGGTAGGCTTGCTATACCTTGCAAGGTAAACCGAGGATACACGTTTAAAATTAAGATAGTGAATATACAATTTTAATTTTAATTGTTAGAGTAAAAATGTTTTTTCAAAAACTTTCAATTCCAGTATTGGTTTTCAAAAAACCTAGAATTTCAATCCAAACAAGCAATGTGAGAAAATAAATGGGATGGGAAAAGTTTTAAGTAATATACGAAAAAACATCCAGATCATGATCAAACCAAGGAGCCCTAAGACCGAATCAGACATGCCAGTTCCTCAACTAATTCTCGGTTGAGATGGAGTTTAAATTTTTTCACAATTTTTGTTCTTACTACTCTCACATTTATGATCTAACTCGTTTCCTTTGGATAATGAAACACTACCCAATGTTAAAGTTTGTAAAATATATTTTTTTAATGACATATTAGTGTATTTATGATAATTTAGTGAACAATTTACTTATAAATCGGTTTGAAAAACCAATTAAAAACAAACTTTCTAAAAGTTAAAATAATAATACTAAAAAAAGTGCTCTATATTCATATGCCTGGCTAATATGTTTTGGCAATTGTCAAGTATTGTAAATTGGCTTCACTTGTCAGATTAACGAGGCTAATGGACACTAAACTGCCTCGTTAATAACTCTTTAAATGTCAGAAAAGGACAAAGTTACAATGAGCCAAATATGAATAAACACACCTAAGTATTCAACAAGTTATTTTTTCCCCCCACCCGAATAGAGTAAAGTCAACTTTTCGTGTAAACAAACTTAATGCATTGTTTTAACAGGTCTATGATGTATTTTTAGATTAAACACGCCTTTAACAATGACAAGACGTTAGTCCCAACAGCATTTCCCGGCAAGTTTGCCCTTTATTAAATGTTGGGAAGAAGGTTTATTACCGGGTGAGTGACCGAGAGGGGGGATAAAGTTCAAAGACCAGAAAAGTAATAAGGACAAGTTTTATTACAGAGCACATTAAAACAAAAATAACTTAAAAACCTATTCCTTACAGCCCTAAGAAAAGTTTGAGAACGCTAAAATTACAGACACGAGACTCTTTGTACAAGAACATAGTCTCAGTTTAATCTCCACCAAACCATCATCAACACCGGCGACTCATCCGTATCCGTGCATGAGCGGACAAAGGCGTAGGTCTCATCTTGTTTGGTTTCCCGGTAATTGGGATGTTAAAGATCAAAGTCGGGGCGGGTGTATTGAGGGTGATTTTCACTCAATGGTTTTCCCCACTCTCTCTCCACGCAAACGCTGGTAAATTTCCTCTAAATTCTAATTTTTTTAGCACCACATCTTACTAACCATTCTGGTTCTACGTTTTTGTACTAATTATGCTAATGGGCTAGGAATTAGAAAGGTTGAATGTAGAGGAAGTGTACCCACATTTGCGTGGAGAGATTGGGGAAAACCACCCTCAGTACAACCGGCAGGGATCGAATCACTATCTCCCCGTCATCGGCAGTCTAGTCTATTGCAAGAGTAACGCCTTAGACATACGGACACCGAAGCGGGTAACTAATAAATTACTCGCCCTGTGAAATGTTCTATTATGTTGTATTGTAAGCTCTAAGTTATAAAGCAGCGGTTCTCAACCTATTTACCACGCCGGCACCCTTGGTATGTCCATACATCCTTAAAAGAGGACATCATCAAAACAAATCTACCGGTACTCTATAAACACACATACACAAATGTATTACAAACTGAGAACTATAGATGGGTCGAATCCACTATTTTAGGAATCAGAATCTTAATTTTATCTTTGAATCCCGAATCTAGAATAAGAATCTGAATCGTGGAAAAAAATTTATGAACATACATGGGGAAATAGGAATATAACAAAATAATATAAAGTAGAAATTGTGACGATATTATGTTAACATTTTTTACTGAAATGCATTCATTATAACATTCATACATTAAGTTAAATGTTAAATTAATGGTCTGAGTTCTTGTTGTTAAGGATTCCCCATATTTATGTAGGGGCTGAATACCAATAACGGCAATAAGCTGTACTAAAGCCAAATTCCAATTTTAAAAAAATCTTGTTTTTTTTTCCCCGAATTTAGAATCCGATAAATCCTGAATCCTTGAATTTAAAATATCTTTAAGGTTTTCATTCCTACAGTAAGGACATAATCTTCACCAAGTATGTTATTAAAAAAGTATATATATATACCCCCCCGTCCCTCCATATTTTCGCGGCATCCCGGATGAAAATCACTGCTCTAAAGTGTAAAGAAGTACGAACACCATGCGGTGTCGTCATCATCATCATAAGCATCATCATCACAACACAATCAGTTCCACGAGGTACCGAGACAGGACCTCCTAGTGGGGTGCCCCAAGGTGTAAACCAGAATCCTCGCTCAGTCGCCCCAACCTGCCATAGTACATCACATCCGAGATCAACTTGTCAGTGATAATCCGTTGCCTTTCGTTCATCCCTCTCAGTTGATATTCGAACCTTTTACCCATTATCACACACTCGTCGGCAGAATCGAAAGTCCGTGACGCGGTCTGACAGATTGACGCGTTCCTTTCCGATTCCACGGGCCTAGGTTTCTTCTGCGGCGGAAGTTCTTCTGAGCTGTGCTTTGTGGACGTTGAAGGAGGCGTACTCTGATCACTGAATGGGTACGAGTCCACAGTCTGAAAATAATACACTAGCCAAGTTACTACACGATGGTTCGGAAAGGCCCATAAAAATGACAGTGGAAAATAGTGGAAGGAAAAATCAACTAAGGCAATGTAACGTCAACAGCAAAAATAAGTCAAAATTCAGTTTATAAATCTATTATTTATTTATTTGAGGTATTTAACGTGCACTTTCCGAGGCAAATAAGTCTATCAGAACACGACTTATAAACTAACTTAAATTTATAGCATACACAGCACCAAGTCCCCGAACAGTTTTTTCATCACTGCAAAAGGGGAAACCACGAATACCGGCAAATCTTTCGGTCATGCCGGGAATTGGACCCAGGGCCCTTAGCTCAGTAGGCAGTCGTGCTACCGACTGAGCTAATGTGTCGGATAAGCTCTTTGATAAAATAAAAGTTAATGTAAGAGTATGTTATTTTAAAAACTTAGGCTAGGTTGGTTACAAGGATAATGTGGCCTAGATGGGGTTCGATATTCACTGGCTGCGATCAAGTTGTTCCAAATTCTCTCTTCTTCCTTCTCCGTTTATCTTTAAAATGAAGTGGTTGATATCATTCAGTTGAAAAGAATTTTAAAAATAAAATGTTGAATTCCTCTTACCTGTCCGTATATTTCTTCCCCGATCTCCCCCTTGATCCCAGCGGCCAAGATGTCGTCGCCAGCCGTCCACACGTGATCCTCCTCGAGGTTCCCGTCCTCGCAGTGGTATTCCCCGGTCGGAGGCATTTCCTCGTCTGCTGTGAACAGCAGGAGCTCGTAGTACCACAAGTGGGGGCTGTAGACGGCGTCCGAAGCGGGATCTCTGTCCTTCATTGACGCCTTCACCTTGTTCATCTCCCTCCTGAACGCGCTCCTCAAATTATTGATCTTCTTGATCACGAAATCTCTGTCCGCGCCGGGATTCACTTCCCGCCATTTGTCGACCAGCCGTTTGTACCCTTCGCTCCTCAGGGCTTTGTTGTAGTAGTCCCGAGACTTGGTGCGCCACAGACAAGGCAAGGAACGGTACACCTCGATGAACTCTGCCACGAACTGCTGGCCAGGCTCGGTCGCCATTATCTTGTGGCTTTTGGCCATCTCGTCTTGTAAAGATATAGTTGATTTTCGACTACCCGGGGTCACTAAAGAGAGGAGTTGGTTTTAATCTTTCATCGTATCAAAAATTAACACTTCCTTAATCAAAATGTTAATTTAGAAAAAAAAAAAAGTTCGCGACGTGTGTCAAAACTACAAGCTCAACAATCACCTTTGGAACTCCGCGATTAATGGCTCGGTATCTTAAAACCCGAATGGACACGCAGATAAGCCATAAACCGGATAACATGGTGACGAATTTACTAATGCCCAATTTTCTTAACAGCAAAATTAATAATTACAGTAGAAGTTTCTTAATATCTCTTGCCTACGCCCACCGGGTGACCTGAGATGTATAAACGCACAACCATATATGAGTCAATATTCTAGAGTTGTCACTGCAGAAACAAACTACCTTGTTTTGAACACGTCACACAAGTCGTTAGAAAGACATAAACACGGCAACGATTGCACCGCGACACATGGTAGATCTGACAACATTGCCCCAAGACCGCGCGCTCGGCCAGCGTCTAGCACGGACATGTCTGCGCAGGCCGCATCCAGAGGCGAGGTTTCGGTCGCTTTCCGACAGATCGCAGCAGACACGACACTGTCGGAATATCTCTCTCTCTGCAGAGTACAAGGGCAGGTCCTGTACATCTTCTTCTTGAGGGGCTGCCCCCTGGACGGGGCGTGAAACTAAGTTGCATCAAGAATACTAGAGATAAATTATGATTCTAGTAGGAAGAAACTTTATTAAAACACAGATTATTTTGTGGTCTAAATTATCATCATCATCATCATCATCATCATCAAAAGTTACAACTGCATATCACATGATTCTGAGAGTAAGTAAATATATAGGAATTAAATGTATTTCGTTCTTAATCAGACTGCACAATGTCTTATACGTGTTTTAACTTTTTTTTTAGCACCGCGTCCTACTAACCGTTCGGATAAACCAAAGCCTACTACTGTCTCCGAGCCTAGAACTAGATCCCCTCGACTGCTGTGACGTCACATTGCACAGTTGGAGATGTAGATAACGCGGAAAAAGACCAGTGTTTATGCAGGTTTATTTTAGCAAAACACTTTTTTGGTCAAAATAAATCAAATATTGCTTCAGAACAAACAAAAGAATTTAATTTTCTTCACATGGCGATATCAACAGTTGTTGGATATGTCATGTCATGAGAATAGCAGCATTAGATGATTAACTTTTTAAATGAAGAGGAAGAGTTGTCATTAAATTCCAGGACACCAGTGACAGATATTCAACCACTGTTGAGGTCACTATATGAAGAAGAATATTTTTTTTAGCACTACGTCTTACTAACCGTTTGGGTTTAACGCCTATGCACTAATTACGCTAGTGGGTTAGGAATTAGGAAGGCTTAATTTAGAGGAAATAATGCACCCACCAGCCTGCTGATAACGGGGAGATCGGGGTTCTAATCCCAGTCGGATCTACTGAGGGTGTGTTTTCCTAAATGGTTTTACACTCTCCCTCCGCGCAAATGTGGGTTAACTTTATGCAAATCAAACCTTATTCATCCCTAGCACATTAGCGTGATTAGTACATAGGCGTACAACCCGAACGGGTAGTAAGACGCGGTGCTAAAAAAATCATTAGTCAAGTCCACCTACTCATACCCACCCACGCATTCACTCTCAGACACTCCCTCACTCTCATTATCACTCAGACCCACCCATTCATTCACTCTCAGACCCTCCCTCACTCTCATTATCACTCAGACCCACCCATTCATTCACTCTCAGACCCTCCCTCACTCTCATTATCACTCAGACCAACCCATTCATTCACTCTCAGACACTCCCTCACTCTCATTATCACTCAGACCCACCCATTCATTCACTCTCAGACCCTCCCTCACTCTCATTATCACTCAGACCCACCCATTCATTCACTCTCAGACCCTCCCTC
>CABFWO010000228.1:349370-386936 GCA_902155825.1 Timema genevievae | reverse complement strand
GCCCCCCCCCCTCCCTCGATCCTCATGAGGATACACTCCCTATAAATTCAACTTCACTTATTCCAAACACATTAATGTAATCATATGCGTCCAGCCCGAACGGGCAGTATGACGCGGTGTTTAAAAAATAAATATTTTTCCAGTATTTAGATGTCAATTCGTAAGAAAATTGGGGTATTATATTTCCTGATGAAGATTATTTATGTCTATTCTCTCCCCAGTCGGTAGCATGTCTGCCCACTGAACCAATGGTCCCGGTTTCTATTCTTGACATGGCCGAAAAATGTATCATCGCTGAAATGTGGGTTTCCCCTTTCACGGTGATAAAATAACGGGTGGGGCTGGGTGTTGTGTCTGTTCTAGATTTAAGTTGGTTTATAATCCGTAGGTCCCAAATACCTCAAATAAATAAAATGAAATATTCTCTCCCACTCCACAAATCAACAACGAGCCAACCCGCTTTGGTGGCCGCGTGGTCTAACGCGCAACTCTCGCAGTAGACTAGACTGCCAGTGACGGGGAGATCGAGGTCCGAATCTTGGTCGGGAGAACAGATCCCCCCCCGACATGGTTTTCCACTCTCCCTCCACGCAAACACGGGTACATTTTCTCTAAATTAAACCTTACTCATCCCCAACATATTAGCGTAATTAGTACATAAGCGTATACACCGAAAGGGTAGTAAGACGCGGTGTTAAAAAACAAACAAAAGAAGAACAGAACACACCGGTGTCCATGCAGTATAAGACATTATTATTATTATTATTATTATTATTATTATTATTAAGCTCACAATGGACTGTAATGCCGATGATAAAATGGTTTGAATTTCAGGCGGGCGGGAGGTTGGGGGGAGGTGTTTTCCCGAACGTTAGCCATCATTGTGAGCATGTGGACTAAACGCATCCTGTTTTCCGGTAACTAAGAGGTCGAGGTCACCTCTACTGAGCTATTTTTTTACTAAATGGTATTTAACTCTTCTTTACACGCAAATTCTGGTACATTTATTCTCTAAATTCACCTTCCTCATCCTTATCCCATAATTGTAGTTAAATGAGTACAGACCGGACGGACGTGTTAAAATAAATATCAATGAGGATTTATCGTCCCTTCTCTACGCAAATGCGGATGAACTTATTTTAAACTGAACCTTCTCATCAATTACCCGCTAACCTTAAAATCACGGGAGAAACGCACAGAGAAAAAAACCACGCCAACATACCAACTTGAAAAACAAGATACCATCAAAAATTCTTACAGCCAAGAAAATAAGGGGTTCCCAATTTCTTGGCTCACGACTATACCTTGGTTGAAGTTATAATCACAGATCGTACATATAAACGAGAATGCAACATCTGGAATGCTACAACTTTCCGTTCCATTGTGAACCAGCGCAGCGTAGCGTTGTTATGTAAGACTAGCTGAAGCCCCGTTCTTCGCACGGGATATTGTGTTATTATTTATATTTGGATGAAAATGAGGAATTTTTGTTTGAAGCTTAATGGCATGGTTCTTAGCGCTACCCTAGAAACACCGCGAGGAGGTGACCATGTATCGTTTCTGATGGGGAGTTTATTTTCGACAGTCCCCCTTGCCTACTGCCTGGGGCGTTATCAGCTGAGCGCGGCTGGACAGTTGCCCCCCCTTTTCCAACCACTCCCCATCCCCACACAACGCCCCGGGCAGGGCTTCTCACTCACACAGACACTACAAACACCACAAAATTCAGGGAAACTATAGACTTCAGACTTCTACCGTCTCTTGGAGTTGCATATTAAAACGTAATTACGTATTTTAATTAATTGTCTGTATTCATTTTTTCCTCACCCCTTAGAAACATCTACGGGGTTAAAAATAGTTGCTATATTTTTTTCTAAGGCATTATTAGAACAAACTTATCGGATTATTACCCTCTAAACGCTTAAAAAGAGTTTATAAAGCAATATTGTTAATTAGGGTAGCTACCCCGATTTCACCCCCTTAATCATAACACATCGCAATGAAACATCTTTACTTTTCCTAATTAGCTTACAAGGAACACCTGTGCCAAATTTCATCCCTTTAGTTTGGTGGGAAGTGTGAGAATTAGTGATGAGTGAGTGAGTGATTGATTGAGTCAGTCCTTTCGCTTATATATATATGGGTTGGAAGAGGAGAGGTGTGGGGGGGTTCTGGAAATGTGTTTATAACATGCATGAATGGAAGACAACTTCAATTTTTAAAATAACTTCAAAAGAGGCGATGGGATGAAGTGGAGACCACGAAAAGTCATAATAACGTCAAAACACTTATTTTGATCTCTACAAAACATATTTTCTGAATAAAGTTTACCTCAGTCAGTGTCTAAAATAATTTCTTATTTTTATTTGGTTCTGTTTAACTGCCTAAATACCTGCTCCGGTGGTAGAATTGTCTAAGGCAGTGGTTCACAATTCTTTTTCGGCTGACGCCCTCCTTGGTAGATCATCAAATTCCCAAGCACCCCCTCTCTTACCTATTTTTTTGGGATGGTTATAGAGAAATCTTTCAAAAGTTTTGTTTTCTAGTTACTTCTTTATTTTATAAAAAAATCAATGTAACATTGGCAGTATGATGGTACAAAAAAGAAAGACTGAACATTAGTGTGATGGTGTTGTAACTGCAATGGCCGCAATGGTGGCCGAGGGGGATGGTAAAGAGGAGATTTGTGGAGCGAATCCGAAGCCTGCGGGATTGAAAATAAACATGTACATGCGCACGAGCGTCTTGTTTTTAGCTGCTCAAATAATAGATGAATTACAACTGTGTTGTCAATACCGCAAGAAAAAAAAAGAGTTGAGAATCAATTGTCTAATGGCGTCACTCTCGCAACACACTGGACTAACGATGACGGGGAGATCGGGGTTCGAATCACGGTCCGGTGTACCAAAGCGGGTTTTAACTTAATGGTTTTACACTCTCCCTCCACCTAAATGCGGGTACATTTCATCTAAATTTCACCTTCCTCATCCCTAGTATATTAAAGTAATTAGTTCTTTTGCGTACAAACCGAACGGGTAGTGAGATGTGGTGACAAAAAAAAATATATTTGAAATTGAGCTAGGCGAGGTACATACATATCCCCAACCCACGAGAATTTTGCTGTATTTCCTTAGTATTCACCCTCCTCATACTATATCTTATATTAGTGTAATAAGTGGTCGCTAGACCAAACGGGCATTTTAACGCGTGGCACTAAAAATATAAACATTTAGGGCCTTATGTAATAATAATAATAATAATAATAATAATAATATTGTGCGTCTGGGCTACATTGTTCGTAGCCCAGTAAAGGAAAGACTAGCCGGTACTAATGTACCGTTGCCCAGGGGACGCCCGAATGGAAGCTACTAATATGATACGATCCTAAATCAGCTACTGGGATTTTTAGACCAAACAGCAACCTACATAAAATAACCCACAATGCACCACATAACTTAAAATACCCACCTACCAAAATCTTAAAAAAAAAAAAAAAAAAAAAGCCAGGCCANAAAAAAAAATCTGCTTAGCCTAAAACCAAGCACCGCCATTCAGATTTACTCAATCTCACATATCACAGATACACGAATCAAGTGTATTTTTGAACTATACATCATCTCATCGGAACCACTTCATTTTATCACCCTTGTACCAAGGGGATAAGAGTCTGTGAATGCAACCTGTGAACCAAAAAAATCAAAATCAACCTAGATACTCCCAAACCGGCTTGCCGCTTCTGTGAAGTGGGGGGCAAGAGTTGGACGGCAGCCGAAAGGTATTCTGGGATTCGAAGACGAGCCCTGAAAGGACCTTCAGATGGGGTTACAAACCGTACTCTTTTAATAGTACATGTAATATTTTTGAAATTGTAAAAAAGCGTTCTCTTACTTTTCACTTATTGAAGCCAAATTTACTCTTTTAAACTTTTCATAATTTTATTGTGTAGAAAATAAAAGTTTGTTGAATGAAGTCCGGAACGTGTCAAAATATTATTTTGATTGATTGGTACTATCTCATCATCATCATTCAACGTTTCCTCCTCTGCGGGTCGTCTGGCACATTCTCTTCCATTCCTGTCGATCTTTCCAAACTTCTCCCCCAGCCACACGTCTCCAGACCACTCTTTTAGTCTCCATGTCCTTCTGCGCTGGTCCATCCATCTGTCCGTGGTTTCCCAATAGGTCTTCTACCCTTCTCTTATTATTTGTAGCAATAAAACTATTATTGGTAATTATTTAATGGTTGCTACAGTCGATTTAAGTTACCGACATACACCATTTAATTCGTTAAAGACGCCTACTAAAAACGGTGTTTGAATAGGATAAAATTAAGACATTTCTCTACCCTAGATAACCAAGTATACCAATTTCCCTGATTGAATATATAATTCCCTGACATTTTCCTGGAATTTTTAAATTACCTGACTTTTTACCAAGTTTTACACTATTTTTCCTTACTATGGCCGCATGTATATTAATAATAAGTTATATGAATTATTTGTGTGATATTTGCACTCACATTAATAAAAATGTGAAAATGAAATTGATACCCGACTCCGGCTCCAAGTCATCATTTTTAAAATGTACTCTTTTTGTAGGACCCGGCCGGATATGGCAACCCTACGTTCAGACGGGTAGTTTTAGTTGCGCCCATGATTATCAGAGGTTTATCTCCGATCTGTTGCGCTGAGAGTGGTTTTAGTCCCCACGTTGTGATTTTTCATCCTCTCCCAAGACAAACTCCTCATTCTAAAACTAAAACTAAAGCACACCTCAAGGTGACAGACAGCAGGTAGTTCGACTAATAAAGCAGGGGATCATGGGAATGAGGCGGTTTGCGATGTCGAGCATTCTCTGGTCCGTGTCCTTTCCCACAGAGCTCGGCTCTCACAGGTAATATCTTCCTCAAGTATTATGTTCGCCTAATAACTACTGTATTTACCCACCATTATATCGCATGCGTTCTTTCTTCAGGAACAAGTTCTCATACAATACATCGGGCTGGAAGGTCTTCTTCCGTTCTCTTCTTTGTCGACGAATTTGGGTCATGCCCGTGCACTAGTGGCAAAGGGGCGCCGAAGGATAGGAGGCCATAGCTCTATTCCAGTCCGTGTCGAAAATAATTGAGTGTTTCGACTAGTGCATTTATTTATACAATCAAAGTATTTGTTTTACCTACCATTAGACCCGGATCTAGTGGCACGCGGACCAGGTGTAAGAAAACAAACTCTTCTAATCTGTTTTGACGGTGACGCAGAAACCAGGGTTCGAATCCTGTCCGGGTGTAATGAGGATGGATACACTTAAATCCTCCTAGACAAATGCGGGTACATTTCTTCATCATTTTACATTCCTCATCCGTATTCCATTCAAGTTTTTTTAGCACCACGTCTTACTACCCGTTCAGGTTACATGCATATGTACTAACTACGCTAATGTATTAGGGATGAGCAAGGTTGATTTTAGATTAGGTGTACCCGCATTTGCGTAGAGGAAGAGTGGAAGAACAATTTGGTAAAACCCGCTTAAATACACCCAACCGGGATTCTAACCTCAATCTTCTCGTCATCGGCAGTCTAGTCTAGTGCGAGAGTGACGCCTTAGCCCATGCGACCACCGAAGTGGATCATCGGCGTAGTTAAAATTATAGTGTGAACGGGTAGTAAGACGCGATGAAAAAGAAGTATTGACTAGCCCGGCAAAGTTGTCGACACGGATTGTGTGGCAGACTCCAAACCAGAAAGTATGATGTTCGAGTCTCGATCGGATGTTCTGGAAGTACTATTCTCACTACTCTGGTGCATTTAATATAAAATTACCTTTTTCATCCTGTCTTATGCTAAAAATAAGACAAGTTTCGCAACGCTGGTTCACTGATATCGCCAGTAAGGCTAAGGCCACACGAACGATTTTTCCCGCCAAGACCTAAGCTACAAAAGTCGCGGCTGCAAAAGTCGAACAGGGGATGCTAGACGGAGCGATAAAAGCAGCGGAGTCGCAGCTGCAAAATTTATTTTAAAAAAAGAGAGAGAGGCTACACAGAGCGACAAAAACCGCTTGTCACAACTCTTCAGTATTTTCTACATCTCATTCTGGCAAACATCGTTCCTATTAATAATAGGCCCACCAGGTAAAATGAATTGCCAAACCAAGCTGTGTGATGTATGTGTAGCTGCAACAGCATTGATTGTAGTCCGTCGACGTCGAAGTAGGCAACGGTATCGCCACCGACAGTGGTGGACTCATCCTATAATCAGTAATAGACTAACTGCAGGGAAGCATGTGTTACTACACAGAAAGCTACGAGAATACCCAAACAAGTTTTTTGAATATTACCGGATGTCTGTAAACTCTTTTGATGATCTTCTATCCAAGATTCAAAAAAGTTTGCAAAAGTACAACACCATAATGCGGGATAGTGTGGGTGTAGAAGAAAAACTATCAGTCACATTGAGGTAAGTTTATTGCTACTTTAAAATGTACTAAATAATAACCTAAAAATGATTTTCTCGACTAAAAATACATCTCGTAATGAAGTCATAGTGCTCACTTGTAATAAAAGTTACACAATTAGAAAATTAATCCTAATTTAAGTTGTTACTATTAAAAACATCAAATTGATTAAACAATGTCTTGGGATTTTGCTAGAAAAATTCACATGGCTAAGTACTAAGATTCGGCATCAGGTGTTGCTTTTCTCGTTTTTCTTGAGACTTAAAATTGCTTTCTAAATGTCTAAATACTCTTAAGTATTAAAATAAACTATGAAATAACATTATTTCATAGAATATATGACATAAAATGCAGCTTAGAAAAAAAAATAGCTCACTTCATTAGTGTTTTGAAATAATATGACAATTTTTAACCATCCTCTAAAATTCTTTTTTTTATTATTTGTGTCTCTTTTCCCTCAAGTGAGCCCCATAATAAGTGGAGGGCTTATAACTTAAAATTTAAATTTAGTAGTCCTTGAATGAAAGCAATGACTACATCGTCGCCTGCAGCATCACTTCCTGGGGAAACCATAGTGTGATAATCATAAGATGAAGCAGTATGAGTGCTAAAATTACTAACTGAAGATGAGTGTGATGTTGCTGGGTGGGGAATCAAGGAACTATATGACAATACTGATTCATTTTCTATAGACTTGTTGTATGTTTGAATCAATTGCATCGTTTTTATCTGAAAGTCTAATTTATCCGTAGCATTCATCTTCTTCATATGTGGAAGCAATGATAACAGGAACATCTCATCATGATCGGTGTTCGGACGAGTGTTACATTGATGACTTGATCCATGGTTAGAAAGTACTTGAATCAACTCCTTTTCAAACGTGTCATCCAATTTCCTCTTGCGTGAGAATACCTGTGCCTTCTTTGCCGGAATAGTTTTGATTATTTTATCCAAAGTTTGCTCTTCCTGCTCCATGTCCTCGCTGTCTTGGAGATTCTCAATCCTTACGTTCATATTGCCAGAGGTTCTGTAAAGAATAATATAATAAACGTGTGATATGATTTTGTTGGAATTTATAGTAAGAAAGTTTATAGTTATTAGAGAAATAAATAGATGATCATTAAAAAAAAATGAAAAAGGAAAGTGTACTTACGGTCTGAGTTCTAGTGCTACTTGTAGAAATGCCATCTGTTTGTGAAAAACATAAGGCTTTTTGCTCGAACTTGCGCTACCGCTTTTATTTTCTTTTTCTTTTTCTTTTAGGCAGCGACTGTAAGAATCCCGCAGGTTTTTCCACCTTTTCTGAATTTCCTTCCCTGAAATTAGACCAAAAATAAATGTACAATCATACACATTCCATGTTACCATTTACTTTCAGCTTAATTTTTTTGTTTATCTCTTTTCAGATATCTTGGAAGCGGATGCTCTTTCAAATCGTTACATTATGAATATCTCCTGGGTCGGGCAACTATTGCTATGATAGTTCATGATACCTGTATCGCTATTTGGGACGCACTCCAGCCTGAGTATCTGAAAACCCCTACAATGGATGAGTGGGAAGAAATTGCAAAGAAGTTTGCAAGTAGGGCAAATTTTCCTTTATGCTTAGGCGCTATTGATGGCAAGCATGTAAGGTTAGTCAAACCTTGGAATACAGCAAGTGAATATTTCTGTCACAAAAAGTTTTTTTCAATTGTTTTAATGGCAATTGCGGACAGTGACTACTGCTTTACCTTGATTGATGTGGGTGGTTATGGTCATGAATGTGATTCCAACATTTTCAAAGGTACAGACTTCGGGAAAAACCTATACAACGGTGCTTTGGCACTACCAGACCCGAGGCCTCTTCCTAATGACCCTGATGGTAATTGTTTGCCCTACGTTTTTGTTGCCGATGAGGGTTTCGCCATCAATAAGCATTTGATGAGGCCATATCCAGGTAAAGGTCTAACTTTTGAAAGGAAAGTGTTTAACTACAGATTATCTAGGGCTAGGCGTTTTGTGGAGTGTGCTTTCGGTATTCTTGCCAACAAGTGGCGCATTTTTCATAGGCCAATTGATGTTCAAGTTGACTTGGCTGAAATAATTGTGAAAACATGCTGCGTGCTTCACAACTTCGTACGAAAGCGTGATGGTTTCAAGTTCGAAGACACCTTGACTTGTTCACTAGATTCTATGACTAGGCAAGGACTTAGGGGCTGTAACACTGGTGTTTCAATCAGAGACATTTACTGTCAATACTTTGTTTCAAGTGTAGGTTCAGTACCGTGGCAAAATGGTATTGTCCTCAAAGACTCATAGAAGATCAATGTAAATTAATGTAGATTAATTTTTGATATATTGGTTGATTATGAAATATGTGTATTAATGTTAATTAACTACAATATTATTATATGCTTTCTTATTGAGGTTTTTTTTAATCTATTAATTTTACAAGTGGGTAAATGAAAATTGAATTAAATTAAATCGCACTGGTGCAATATTGGCTTGATCCATACGTGGCCCACATTTATGAGTGTTGTTATTCATGGCTGAGAAAATTCTTAATAAAAGTAACTATACTTTCAACAATGTTAATTCTATTCATAGAAATCTTTATAGTTGATAAAAAAATTGACTAAAAGTTACATCAACTTGAATTTTTCTTTTATCCTTAACATTGTTACGTTCAACATAAGGAACATGTATATCACAACTGAAATAGTGGGATATGATTCCTATGTTATAATAAGCCAGAAAGAGTTGGTTATGCTTAGCTTTATTTCATTATTAAAGTAATAAGATTTATCACTGATTTTTTTACATGTGTTTCCTCATGTTCAGGAAATTTGAATTTGCTTCTAAAAGCTAGGCCTATATTATTGCCTTTAAATAAAAATATTTATAATAAATACAGTCAGGCCCACCACGAGGAGGAGGGGAGGATATACGATACCATGGTACCGGAACTTCTAGTAGCCCGGCTTGAGATCCAGATTCACATTTTTTTTTAATTTAGAGGATGAAAAAAATACAAAAAGTATATGAATGACAAGGAATAAAATGCCTATTTATGCTAAAGCACAGCCCACGGAGGAACTCACTGGTATTTGTCACAATTATATCAATGGTTAAGCCTAGTCTTTTCCTTCGTTTCAAGGTGTTTGAAACTTGACGTAGCCTATTATTTTTTTACTAAAAATAAATTTGGCACACAAATAAAGTCTTGCAGTAAATCAAGTTTAGAAAAATAGCTTACTTCATCATGTGCTTAATATTTCAATGTTCATTTAAGTTACGTATTAATTTGTTACATGCTTTTCTTTTGTAAAAGTGACAACAAAGAGGGGGAGAGGCCTTGCCCCATGTACTGGGCTCAGTTTGAGTGCCAAGTGGGCCTGAGTACAGTGCGTATTGTTATTATTTATTTTATTTAAAAATAAAAATGAAGTATTGTAAATAAAATATTTCAACTTACCAAATGAATTTTTTTCTTGCGCACTCATTAGATTCCATTTTTCCTCCCCTATCACAGCCTTTGAAACATTCATCCAAGCATTTACTTTCACATTTTTGTCTTTATAATCTTGAGATTTAGTGTTCCACAGGCAGGGGAACGTTTCGACGTGAATTATAATTGCTTCACTATCAATAAAATCGATGAAATTGTCACGCTCACTCATGTTGTATATAGAATATAGCTCACAATAAAAAAATTTATAACAGTTATCTTTAAGGAAAAGAAATATAAAAATTATTAAAACGTTTGGGACTGCACTTTAATGACAGAGGAACGTGGAGGCACAACCCTTGTGGAGGAACATCGCTCGGTTTTTGTCGCACGTGTGGCAGGTAGAGAGGCGGGATATGTCGCCTGAAAAATGGACCCCGGCGCATTCCAACGCGACATGACCTTGAAGCCGCCTGTGACGTATCTCTGTCGTGCGATATTTGCCGCTCGTGTAGCATCCTACCATTGAAACTCATGGTTTCCATTTTTTTCGCGACAAAAACAGCTTCAACGCGGCGGGAAAAATCGTTCGTGTGGCCTTAGCCTAACCCCTCCCAACCCCAGCACACCACCTTCAGGCTAAGGCCAAACGAACGATTTTTCCCGCTGCGTTGAAGCTGTTTTTGTCGCGCGCAAAATGGAAACCATGAGTTTCAATGGCGGGATGCTATACGAGCGGCAAATATCGCACGGCACTGACACGTCACATTCGTCTTCAAGGTCATATCGCGTTGGAATGCGCCGGGGTCCATTTTCCAGGCGACATATCCCGCCTTTCTACCTGCCACACGTGCTACAAAAACCGAGGTATGTTCCTACACAAGGGTTGTACCTCCACGTTACAGACATCCGGTAATATTAAAAAAAAACTTGTTTGGTCATTCTCGTAGTTTACTGTGTAATAACACATGCTTCCCTGCAGTTAGTCTATTACTAATTATATGACGAGTCCACCCTCTCGGTGGCGATACCGTTGCCTATATCGACGGACTACAATCAATGTTGTTGCAGCTACACATACATCACACAGTTTGGATTGGCAATTCATTTCACCTGGTAGGCCTATAATTAATATGAACGATGTTTGCCAGACTGAGATGTAGAAAATACTGAAGCGAAGTCATGTTTGACAAGCGGTTTTTGTCGCTCTGTGTAGCCTCTCTTTCTTTCTTTATAACATTTTGCAGCTGCGACTACGCTGCTTTTATCGCTCCGTCTAGCATCCCCTGTTCGACTTTTGCATCCGCGACTTTTGTAGCTTAGGTCTGGGCGGGAAAAATCGTTCGTGTGGCCTTAGCTTGACATAATTGTGAGAGAGAAAGAGAGATAGAGCGAAGAAAGCATTTCTCCAAAAGACCTGCAGCTCCCTCAGAGGTGATATTCAGTGTAGCAATGCGTTCGATTTGTTTCGTTTCCAGGTTGAGGGCGCGAATGACTGCCCCGACACATGGCTAGCAACACGAGGACAAAGATCTCTCTCTACCGTCCACCCGATCATCCAACTACAGTCCAATTTTTTGTAGAAAGTTTTTTTTAATACTAATATTTTTTGTGGTCAACATAAAATTTTACTTAGTTACAAGGTACCTATTGTTATTATCTATCAAAAGTGACAGCTGAATTGGACTGTACTAGTTCAGTTCTTTGCAGACCTCGGATTGAGCGATTGGCGTTGTCTCGCCTCGAACCACGCTGCAATTTTCTGGCCATGCTTATAAACTTCCTCAAGACAAATCACAAAATATAAAGAAACGTTTTACCTCGGGTTGAGTTTTAAAATATGGGGGGATAAGGGGTGTTGTTGGGGTTGAGAGATAATTTAACGTGAGATTAGGAATATATATTTTTTAGCATCGCATCTTACTATCCGTTCGGGCTATAAGCTTAGGTACTAATTACTTTAATGGTTTTAAGGATTATAAAGATTATATTTAGAGTAAGTGTACCCGCATTTGCGTGGAGAGTTGGAAAACCATTAAAAAACACCCTCAGTACACCCAACCGAGATTCGAACCTCGATCTCACAGTGATAGGCGGTTTAGTCAGTTATATTTAAATAAGCACATGACTTACAAACTAAATTCTAGAAGATTCATAATCAAGTACCTTAGCCGTCAATTCATGAGCTAATTTGTCCTGTTCCTCCCTTTAAAATTAAAGAGTTCAATTACTAACCATATTTTGAAATGGTTGTATATTGTACATAGCCCCGCTCCCCAAAAACAGTAACATATTTGTTTCTCAGATTTTATATTTTCGGGTGTAAAAGCAGTGTTGCCAGACGACCCGATTCGACCGGGACTGTTCCAGTTTCAACGTTAAATTTTTTTCCGGGTATTATTTTAAATCGTTTTCGGGCTGCAAAAAAGTCTCGATATTTCCCCACTTTTTTGTTGTTGTAAATACTCGATAAAAATACACCAAAGTCAAAATATATACAGCCAGCAAATAATATTTAAATGCACATCAATTAAATTGGTGCATTTCCTAACACATTTACTTACTAGAGATTTTAGATACAATTGTGAATTAATAGTTTTTAATTTAGTAATCTTAATTTTGAGAGTGAATTTTTCTCATTTTCTGGGAGTTCATTCCTATCTATGGCACAAGCAACTTTATAAAAAAGAGATCACCTGTAATCATTATATACACCTTACACGCCAGTACACGAGTATTATTAAGGTCAAAATCGATAGTTGACCTTTCTTGCTACTGCGAAGTTGAATAAGAAAAAGAAAAAAAAATTGGTTCCCTGCAAAAACAAAGGCTAATAGTCATATATTATAAACATATTCACGAATATAATATACGTTTAAAGAGTAAAACTTTAATAATAACAGTTTTGCACACACATCCTCACCTGACGAGGTGGCCGAGTGGTTAAGGCGTTGGACTGCTAATCCAATGTGCTCTGCACGCGTGGGTTCGAATCCCATCCTCGTCGAATTTTAATTTCTTCTAAATAATTTCGTTTTTCTAGCCGATACCAAATAAAATCTCAAAATACAAATTGGAGTACTAAAAAGGATTTAAATAAGGCCCCAAAATCAAATTATTTCGAGAACCAGGTACGAGTAGTATTTAACGAGGATTTTTATTTCTCATTTTTATTGCCGCAATCAATCCTGTACACTAATGACCGTTCTTCTCCCCCCCCTCCACGCCTCCAGAACTTTTTAATGCTATAAAACGTGCTTCATAATTTTATTTCTACTTGATTTACAAATTTAGAGGAGAAACAGGTTATTCCAGTTAATTTTAAAGCTTTCTCCAACAGGTTAAAAATACAGCCATCAATTTCCTATTTAACAGCCTTGCTTGCCTTCACAAGTGGCGTGTGGTGAATAATTTCAGTGGGGCGTTGCGGGCTACCGAGGCCGACCGCGTAGGTATGATCTAGTAAAGAGAATGCCAACAGATAGCTCGCTAGTTAAACCACTAAACTGCTCGATGCTAGTTTTGGATTTGTCAGAGGAGGGGGAGAAGCGGTAAGGGGCAGAGAAAAACTGGTTCATCCGCTCTCTCCGGTACAACGACTCATTCAATCACGCCCACTGCGACCGAAAACCTTTAAGATCGCAGCCGGTATTTCAAGTTTGATACCGTTGAATGTGTGTGTGTGTGTGTGTGTGTATGTATATATATATATATATATATATATATATATATAAAAGCAAAACTAAAACAGAAACTAAAAAAGAAAAAAAAAGACTTGTGTCTTATTTTGGTTTAGTTTCTGTCTGGGAGGCCTTTTGTCTTACCAAAAACATACTGCTTTGTAAAAATATTCTACTTAAAAAAAAAGCCTTCTATTTCAGAATTACTGAACAAGTCAATCACATAGTTCAATATCTCAACACTAGATGGCATTAGTACGATAATGACGCTGCCATGCGGCCAGATAAGGTACCATTTGAACATTTCCCCCGCTTTTTTTCTTAAAGAGAAATATACAACGTTGGGAGATCGAAGGGGGAAAGGTCTTACAGGATCAGGGTTGCAAAAGGTTATCTATAATCAAAACTAACTTTACCGTAATGAGGGTTTAGAAAGAGTCGTTTACCTATCATTCATAACATCTCATTCAAAACGTGTGGGGCACTGGTGCTGCTGTACCACTTTTAAATTATGAACTTTTTGCGGCACCCAAGTTTTGTATCAGCTTTGTAATGTTTTGTGCAACAATGAAAAGGTTTTGTACCTGAAACCATTTTGAAACGCCAAATTTTGTACTAATTTTGTACCGTTTTGTACCATAAAGAGAAGGTTTTTGCTCGTACCAGTTTTGAGTTATTATTATTATTATTATTATTATTATTATTATTATTAGCACTGCGTCTTACTACCCGTTCGAGTTATACGCACTTATGCTAATGTGTAATGGCAGGGTGATTATGAGATGAAATGGAGGACCTACATTTTAACGTGGGATCCGAACCACGGTGGAGGCCTGGCATTCATCACATTCACAAGTTGTGATTAATACACGTCTTGTCAGAGGTGAAGGAAGGGTTTGGAAATCAGATAAAACTGTGCCGGGACCGAGGATTGAGCCCCGGATCCCCAGCACAGAAGTAGGATACCTTACCCCTAGACCGCCAGGTCACTTTTTTTAAGTAACTAACATATCAATGTGAGTCACTCCATATCAATGCAGTTGTACCACTTTTGAACTTCGAACTTTTTACAATGCCAAAGTTTTGTGCCGTTTTGTACCTCAAAGAAAAATTATATTATTGTTTATATTTTGAAATCTTTTAAATTCAGGATTTAAAATTATTTCTAAAATATAGTATTAAAATGTGTCCCTCTTTTAGTGTCACAAAAGCTTCCCTTTGAAATAAATAACTTTTATTCTTTATATGAAAAGTTATGTAACACAGGTTGGAAAGGGGGGAGGCCAAATGACTACTTGATGTTACGTGTGTGTGTGTGTGGGAGGGGGGGGAGAGGTGGCGGAGGTCAAAATATATCAGAAAAAAAGCGTTACGTGGTTAATGGATGAGGTTTATGTGAGAAAGGCCACTCTTCCTCTAATCGGGCGTACTAAGCCCTATTTCAAAGCGAACACACCTTTTGAATTGGTTTTCGTTACGCAACGGGTCTCTTGACGCGTTGTAACGACGCGCTGACATTGGAATACGAACAGCTGTTCTCTGACAGTCTCGCCACGTGGATAGTTCGTCATGACGTCACCCTAAAGCAAGCGCTGTTCAAGGGCTTCCGACTGCTTCTGGCGGTCATTTAAAACTACTTTTTTTTAAAATTAGTTAATTTATGCCTGACAATTTTTATAACATTAAAAAGTAGAAAAAAAGGAATGTCTCAACTTACCCTTGCCGGTGGACACATTGTCTAAATGTCTGGCTCATCTATTCAGGCTTGGGGTTCGAATCCCGGCAAGGTGTGCTGATGGTGGTTTTACTTTCTTAATGGTTTTCCATTCTTTCCACACAAATGAAGGTACTGTTAACCTTAGATCTGATCGCCGATTGCATTATGTTCAATTGTACAACGTCATATCCCATCTGGAATAGCCGATGCATGCAGACATTCAAAGGAGCGATGGGAGTTGTTGCAGAGCGGGGCAGTTGTAAAAAAAAAACACAAAGCGTCGTCAGAAACACACCATGGAAGGGAATGCAATGCATGACACGCAGCAATAAAAATAAAGGAAGGAGTGAAGGTAGGAGAAGAGGTGGGAAGGGGAAGAAGAGAGGCAATTAAACTGGCAACGTCAACACATTAACTATAAGAACCGCAAGAGGCGAAGCAGGCAGCAAAAGAGAAAACACGTCCACGAATTAACGAGGAATTAACAAAAAAAATAAAAATAAAATAAAAATAAAATCACCTTGTGGATATGACAGCAAACCAGTGGAACAGGTTCGGCAAAGGTTACTTGAACGACGATCTATAGTCCAATTTTTATCTGAAGGACCTTTTAGAAAAATAAAAATTTTTCCCCCTTGTCATCATTGAAAACATTTTAATCTATATAATTAGTGTTATTTTATAGGACTTATAAAAAGTGACAGCTGCAGAACTAAATAACTTGACGCGAGAGTAGATCTAGCAACTTTTCTAGCTGTTAGATACCATCCTTCATATGAAAATTGGTTGTACATATCACAATTCCATTGAAATACGAGTAAATTTAGCTGACGGTTTAAAAGGTCACCCTTGACAATATATTCTGTAGCTGTCATATAAATCCACGGAGAGACCTTTTCTCAATGATGACTAATCATTTAATGTATTAAAAAGAGAAAACTATATCCATTTCGATTTGACTATGGCGGAAGGAAATTGTCATGTGTGTCAGCGTATTACTCTAGCAATTTAAGGAATCACATGACGTGTTTGGAATAAAGATGGGAAACCAATTCATAGTATGAACTTTTTTTTCGCGGTAAAAATTGATAACATGTTACTTACTATCCTATTCGTATTATTTTAAAAGTAATGATTTTTTAAAGTACCGTGTCTTACTACCCGTTCGGGTTATACACTTATGTATTAATTGCGCTAGTGATTTTAGAGATTAGGAAGGTTATATTTATAAGAGCACCCACATTTGCGAGTAGAGAGTGGAAACACATTTAGGAAAAACCACTCTTAGTACACCAGACTGAGATTTGAACCTCGATCTCTCCATCATCGGCGGTCTAATTTACGGCGAGAGTAGCGCCTTAGACCATGCGGCCACCAAAGTGGGTATTTATATTATCTTATAAAAAGTGGCAGCTTTGTATATCACATAAATTTATGTTTCAATAGCCTATCTGAAAATAGTCTTATTAATAATTACTTTTTAAATGTGGAGAAACTCGAGTCAGTGGTGCATGCATGATAAGTTATAAAGCGTCATTCTCGCAGTAGACTGAACCACCGATGACGGGAAGATCAAGGTTCGAATCTCAGTGGAGTGTACTGAGGGTGGTTTTTCCTAAATGGTATTTCACTATCTCTCGCCGCAAGTGCGGAGACACTTTCTTTGAATTTAACCTTCTTTTTTCCTAACACATTAGTGTAATTAGTAGACCTACATATGCGTATACCCCGAATGGGTAGTAAAAAGCGTTGCAAGTTATTTAAAAAACTGTCTAAAATGTTATTTCCTCTCCTCTAAATCTGGCTGTAGATATCTTCTTGCCGGGTGAATACATTCATTATTATAGTATTACCCGGGAGTCGAACCGAGATATGTACCGGTACTGGTTATTGTTCCGGTTATCCAAACAAACATATAAGGTTCCAGTTCTGGTAAGGTTCCTGATTTTCAATTTTATATTTCATAGTCATACTACCATTATACAATTCGTAATTAGAAAAAAAATTAATATATATAAAGTTATGTAAATAAAAAATATAAAGACAAAAAAAATTAAAAAAAAAAAGGACAATAGAGTATTTTTAAAAATTAAGTTAAAGAAATAAGTGCATAAAATGCATTTATAAATAAAAATAATAGTAAAAATTTAGAACATTTAATAACCGATAAGAAACCATATGAATCTAAACATATATCGATTCCAATTCCAGTTCTGGCTCTTGGGCAATTTATTTTCAGGGTTCTTGTTCCGGTTCTGATTTCTAAAAAAATAACTGTTAGTTTTGGTTATAGGTTTTGGTTTAGGTTTGTCTGATTGAAGTTATGCTAATAATTATATTGTGGCTGAACCACCGTAAGCAGTCAACCTCGGTGGTTTTCGGGTAAAGCGCTCACCTCGGAAGCCGATGGTCATGCGTTCAAACCCAGCCTAGATAAATGGATTTTTCTTGAGCGATAAAAATTCGTAACAAAACTTCCTTCGGAACTTAAGTAAAGCCGTCGGTCCCATAATAATTGTGGCATGTAAACTAACCCTGGAAGGTATGTGAAAATATCTTTCCCAACAGAATTGATGAGACCTTTCACTCTCGCTCATAGAAATTCTCGTGCACTGATATGATCAGTCGGTTCAGGAAGTGCACGTTAGATATCTCTAATAAATTAAGAAAAAAAGAACCAATTGGCAATATTAAATCTCTAAAACAAATGTCAACTAAACACTAATATACATATTTATTATTATCATCATCTCGACTGCCAAATCAGATATTTTCTCATATCTTGAATATCCTTATCAAGGGCGTAGCCAGCCAATAATTTCAGAGGGGGTTGGTGGGCACATCCCCCAATTGCCGGAAGCTAGAAAAAATTCTAAAGGATAAACAGTTCTAGAAGCTATCTAAAGTGTTTTTTTTATGGCAACCTTACCCCCTAAATGGCGAAGGCTAGAACAATCTCTAAATATTAAACACCTCTAGAAGCTCTATGAAGTGCTTTTTAGGGTAACACAGCTCTGTAATTTGTACTTGTTTCTTAATTTTGATATGGTTTGAACCATAACTAAAGCCATATATATTTTGTTTATAGAATTTCGGAGGGGGTTTGAACCCCCAAAACCCTCCCCTGGCTACGGCCTTGATCCTTATTTATTTGAGCGTTCAAAGCTCCCATCCCTACGTACACATTTTAAATGCTTTATTTGATGTAAAGTGCAAAACGTCCAATTTTTTTTCGGATAAGACGATGTTGTCGACGCAAGGATTGGTCTGTACTCTGGATTGTGTCCGGTCTGAAGGACATTCACTGTTGCCATGCAACCGCGAGCTCTCCAGAGTCAAGTTTGGAGCGCGGTAACCATGGTAACCATCAAGACTCATGACTACGAGTCTCTCTCCCCCCAGATATTTCTCTCGCCAAGTAAAGGGGAACACATTTCAGAACCATTTTTATAGGGAGGACCTTATTTGACAGCTAAGAAAGGTTACTTAAATCTACTTTAGCGTGTTCATACGTCAGGCCATGTGATCTGCAGCCGTTACTTTTGATATATACTTTCAATACCTATAAAATAACAATAATAATAATATAGCAAACACAAAGGGAAGACCAAGATACAGATGGGAGGATAGCATTAGAATTAATATGAGATAGGGGGTAATGAGGTGGACTGGATAGAGAGAGCTAGCTCAAGATAGGGATAGGGTGTAATGAGGTGGAAGATTGTATCGTCTAAAGAACACACTACTCAAAATTAAATTTTTTACCCCATCGAGATTCAAACCAGCAAAATATTTCAAGAGATGGTTGGGTAGCATTCAAAAACCTCAAACCTTTCGCTCCGGGTCTTACTACCCGTCCGGGCTACCCACATTCAAAATACTCTAATGGGGCGAGGAAGGTATAATTTAGAGGAAATATACCCGCATTTGAGTGTAAATAGAACTCAGGAAATAAAACACCTGTAGTACAACCAACCATCCGGGATTAGAACCGAAACCTTCCCGCCACTGATAAACCAGACTAGACGCGCTTGACGTTTGGTCACCTTCCGCATCACGAGACTAAATTGTTTTTGACACCGTCAGTAAGCGAACCTAGGTTCCTTACATATCTGTTTAATCATCCATGATAACGGGTTATAGCCAATATGTTTAGAATTATCAATTTTGAGTTTTGATGAAAATATATTAATTACAAAAGATTTCTCTTATTGTTGGTGAAATACATAATTTTTTTACAATTTATTTTTTAGAGATCTCCTTTACTCTGATTAATTTGTATGAATTGGCAAATATTCCTATTAATGTTTTTTAAAATCACATAAAAAAAAGGTCCAATTCGTTTAGAGTATTTTTGAACAAATTGACTTTTTGGGTTTGACGATTTATTTTTGTGAGAAAACTTTCCACGTGATAATCCCCATAATTGTATCAAATTTGATCAAAATCTTTGGAACAAATCAACTTTTCGTGTTTTATTCTTAATGGATCCTTAATCCATAAAAAAAACCTCTCACTTTGTTCCTTTCACAACTATACAATATTTGGTCGAAATCAGCTGAGAAATGTATGGGTGAAAGGTCAGACAGACAAAAAAATATATAAATATATATTTTTTACGAACAGACTGCAGTTATTACATATTAATTACATATTACACGGCCTATTTTACTTTAAGGTTATATCTTTTTGGCTCTCCTTATTAAGTTCCGACTTTAATCCCGTTATTAAAAACGAATAAACAAACTACAAATTCCGTGCAAGGTGACATACTAATTTTAATCAGAGCAAAGCAATAAAAAAGTGTTTATATTAGATAAGCACAACGGAGATGAGTGATTATTACTAGAGATTACAAAACAGACAAAGTTTACTGACGTCATTAAAATTATTATTAAAAAAAAAACAGGGCCATATGTCAGCACTTCATCCAGTTTGCCAAGTACACACTGGGTATAGATAGTATGGAGGAAAGGTACGCTTTGACGGATTTGTAGATAGTAAAGAGAAAAGATATGAGTTGACGGATTTGTGGATAGTAAAGAGAAAAGATATGAGTTGACGGAGTTGTGGATAGTAAAGAGAAAAGGTATGAGTTGACGGATTTGTGGATAGTAAAGAGAAAAGATATGAGTTGACGGAGTTGTGGATAGTAAAGAGAAAAGATATGAGTTGCTGGAGTTGTGTGATAGTAAAGAGAAAAGGTATGAGTTGACGGAGTTGTGGATAGTAAAGTGAAAAGATATGAGTTGACGGAGTTGTGGATAGTAAAGTGAAAAGATATGAGTTGACGGAGTTGTGGATAGTAAAGAGAAAAGGTACGAGTTGACGGATTTGTGGATAGTAAAGAGAAAAGATATGAGTTGACGGAGTTGTGGATAGTAAAGAGAAAAGATATGAGTTGACGGATTTGTGGATAGTAAAGAGAAAAGATATGAGTTGACGGATTTGTGGATAGTAAAGAGAAAAGATATGAGTTGACGGAGTTGTGGATAGTAAAGAGAAAAGATGAGTTGACGGATTTGTGGATAGTAAAGAGAAAAGATATGAGTTGACGGATTTGTGGATAGTAAAGAGAAAAGATATGGGTCAACAGATAGTAAGACACTGTGCTAAAAAATAAGTTAATGGGGTAGAAATCAGGAAGATAAAATTTAGAGTAAATGTACCCGCACTTGCGTGGAGATAAATTAAGAAACAGTTTACAAGCCTCAGTCTATACGACCGGGATTATAACTCCATCCTCCTCATTACAGGGAAACCAAATTAAGTGAGCTTGAAATCTAGACCACGTTACCACAGGCATTAGTAATAATTTTTTTTAAATTTTGCAATGATTTCGATATGATTCACTATAGTGACTAACCCTTCCAAGACGCCAAAATACAATCACTCTAAAAAAAAAGTGTTAACAAATCAAATCAGTTACGTTGGATGTTAGCCAAAAAAACACCTTGTTGACGATGGTAAAGTCGTATCGGAATCTACCACCGCCACACCTCAAGCTATCTATTCATCTAAGCAGAAAGCGTCCATTTTGATCATGACCTTAACCAAGAACGAACACGATCTTTGATGAATAATAAATAATGATTTTGCATGATTAGCCTTCGCTTCATGTCCGTGCCAAGACATGTCTAGCTACAGTCCAATTTTCGTCCGGTAGGCCTTATCTGAGAGCTAAAAAAGTTTTTTTCAATTTATCTGAGATATTTAACGTGTACTTACTGAACCGACTGATTATATCAGCACAACTTATAAACTAACTTAAATCTAGAACATCTCACCAATTATACATTTTTCAGTCACGCTGGAAAACGAACCCCGGACCCTTACTTAGCTCAGTCGACAGACACGCTACCGACTGAGCTAAGGTGTCGGACTTTTATAAGAGTTACTAGATATGCTTTCACGTATTCATACGTCAAGTTATGTGATATGCAGCTGTCAAAACTTTGATTGATATTATCAATACCAAACAAGTTAGTGGTAAAATGTTTTCAATGTTGACCACAAATAAATATATTTTCATTTTATAGAAGGTTGTTCCTACTAAAATTGGACTTACATCTCCGCCTTCTCTTACACCGCGTCTTACTACCCTTTCGGGGTATAGACCTATGTACTAATTACTCTAATGGGTTGACAAGGAAGGTTGAATTTAGATGAAGTGTTCCCGAATTTACGTGAAAAGAGAGTGGGAAACCACTAACGTAAACATATAGTAAGACGCGGTGCTAAAAAAAAATTGTAGAAGAATATTAACTTTTTAAAACGTTAACTCCGACCAAAGGTTAGCATCGTCGTTACGTTGTCTTAGTTTAAATGTGTTCTCACATAACTTTTAAAAATAATAACAAAAGGTGTACGTAATATATTAAGAAAATAGCTAAAATGATTTAAGCACGCAGCAATGGTCACGTTGTCTGAGGAGTTGGAGCTCGTAAACGATTGGCTTGCCGATGAAGGGGAAGTCGAGTTAAGAATCCCAGCTGGGTGTGTTAAGGGTTTTTTTTTTCCTAAATTGTTTCCCACTCACACTCCACACAAATTCGGATACATCTGCTCCAAAATGTTCTATGTACCTTCCTCATCCATTCGCGTGATTTCCCGAGCGGTGGCCGGTGATAACAAGAAACTGCAGTTGAGAGTGCTATTAAAAACAGAAATATACAAAAGAGTGTGTGTGTGTGTAGTGAGTAATGAGAACAAGACATTGAGATAACTATCTTAGTACTCCAGCGAGTACAGTACATTGAATAGACTATACAGTCGTTGTATGAAGCTTCTAAACTCTTAAAGAAAGAATGACGGAGGAGCCGAGATCTAGCAAACGGCCACAGTTCTTTGTTGTAAAAAAACAACAACCTCCCCTCCTTCCTTCCCCTACTTACTTCAACAGCAAACAAGGCGCAGTGGCGGTGTTGCCAAATAATACGCCGCCTGGGAGTCATCGCCGGGCATCCCGCGTGACGTAGGAAAAAAAAAGAATAATGACAATGGAATGTCGCCCGTTCGGACATCAGAAGTTAAATACCGAGGTAAAAAAGGACGTTTTGCACCGACAATTTGAACGGCGGAATGTAATGCGACGGTCGGTTTTAGAAATGCAGCGAGAGTTCCTGCAAAATAATTTAATAATCGATAAGTGGGGTGAAAATATTGTGCAGGTTCATTGTGATTTATTTTCAAGTCGTGACTGAGCACTACTTGGCAACGCCGCGAGTCTAGCTCGTTCCAGGCCCGGGAGCGCGGTCCGCATGCATTGAAGCATTGGGTCTGGGAAACTAGGATATTGGAGAGGGGGGAGAGAACGATAGGAGCGAGGGAGAGAGAGAGGGTGATATTGCGTGTTCATGGCTCATGTCTGTAATGATGAAGGGGGAAAGGAGGGGAGGGATTGCGTGTTCACAAGACACGTCATCAGGCCTTGAACCCCATTTACTACTCCAACCCGGTCAACTTCCAACTACGAGCCTGCCTGCTGCGTTGCCAAAACGAACACACACATATTGCACGCCACTCAACGAGTAGGTGGGGGGGAATGAAGCAAAGAGAATAATGGGTGTGAAAAATAAAAAAGAAGCAAAATATTTAGCAACCGTGCGTTCATAACATGATGAATTGTTACATCTTAAAAAACAACATCGAGAACATTCCTTTCGACCGGATCTTTGAATGTGATATTGCCATTATCGTTATCGCTATTTAAAATTCACCTTGTCTCAATATTGTTTCGAATTATGGTGAATTGTGCTCTGTCATACCTACTATTTATTAAAACACAAAACATTTTTAGAGATGTTTCTAATAATACCAAAGTGTACTAGATACATATAACGCATCTTATCTAAAAAAAACTGTCTCAAGCTAAGGGTTCCAGGTTCAATCCCCAGCATTGCCACAGAAACTATAGTTGTTGAGATTTCACAGTGGTAAAATTGATGGCAGGGAGATTGTGTGTTGTGTAGCGTAATTATATTAGTTTGTAAAGCGTGTTATATTCAGTGGGTTCAGACAAAACACAAGTTAGTCACGTGGTTCCCATTTTGGGTTAGCGAACAACTTAACGTTCACGTAACGTAACGGTTATTCTTGTGTTTTTAAATGAAAGCAATAACGATGCAGTTAACTGAACGTTGGTGTGACGTTCAACAAACGCGTCAAATTTATATATAAAGCTTAGCGTAAGAGTTATCCAGAGTAGAACCTTTACGTTACGTGTTACGTTACGTGCGGTACACCACACGTTTCTGTTGGCCAATCACGTTGCGAGCAACCACAAAACGGGCCATTTAGTACCTAATTTGTTTGTTTATGGAGTGCAGACGCCATCTTGGATATTGTTCGTTTTTCTCCGTCTCACCAACACCAGCAATTTGTGGCTACTCATCAGGGACTCGAACCTACATATTTATCGGTTCTGGGTACGGTTAGATAAAAATAAAAGTTCCTATTCTTTTCGGTTCTTGGTTAGATTCCCGTTTTTAATTCTTTAAAATGTCTATTTACTAGTTAAACTACCATTATAAAATTCGTAAATAAAAAAAAGAGTAGGCTATATTTACATGTAATTTACAACAAAATAATAAAAGTTATGAATACAAGATTATTTTATGGAATATATATTCCACAAAATAATCTCTCTATATATATATTTGCTTGCCACAACTCTAAAGAATAATAATATAATAATATAATATAATATTTAGCACCGCGTCTTACTACCCGTTCGGGTTATACGCATAAGTACTAATTACACTAATGGATTAGGAATTGGGAGGGTTGAAGTTAGAGGAAGTGAACCCGCATTTGCGTGGAGGGAAAGTGGAAAACCATTTAGGAAAAACCACCCCCAGTTCACCCGACCAAGATTCGAACCTCGATCTCCCCGTCCTCGACGGTCGAGCTCAACACGACTAGTGCGTTAGCCAACTACGCCACTGAGTCGGGTCTAAAGAATAACAATGTGAGGATGTGAAGGGTAGTTTCACACTCGGCCGAGATTCAAACCTCTATTTCCTCTTCACCACTATTCCAGTTTATTAGAAGCCTGACGTCTTTGAAATAGTGACCACCAGATGTGTGTCCACTAATTGGGCCTCAGATCAATTAATGCCCCCCCTTCCCAAACTTTTTTGCCCTTGTATATTACCTAAGAATTGGTTTATCTGAAACAAAAAGTTCATGTAATTAATCGTAATTAAATCAACTGAATCTTTTCTTATCGAATAACTAAAAATATAGGCCTAAATTAATAGAACTACATAAAAACAGAAGCCAGATAAGTCCTTTAATATGACAACATTTTTGGTTTGCCTCATTTCTGATGGAAGGTTATAAAAATCGAAAATAAAAAGTTGTTTGCTGAGTTTTTTGGGCGTAGAAACGTGCACGGTTCCAGACGGCCCAGGTCTGGAATCCACTCCCGGGTTCCAGGCCGAACTACGACCCCTGTCCCAGGACGTCCCTCCCTCACTTCTCCCTCCCCTATAGCGCTTGCAAGCGTTCGACCTCCCCTCGCCAACAACCCTCGTTTTAAAGTTGGTAACACTTGAAGCGGAGCTTCCGAGAGTAGTAGTGGAATTGGTTTTTTTCTCACCGNAAAAAAAAAAAAAAAAGAGTACACTAGGCTGAGATTCAAACCCCAACCTCTTCGTCATTGGCAAAACAGACTAATGAGCTTGATATATATTTCTTTTTGTGAGGTATTTAAGGTGCATTTTCTGAACCGACTGATTATATCAGCATACTAACTTAAAACTAGCGCAGCAACATCCAATCCCCGGCCGTTAATTCGTCACTTTGAAAAGAGAAAACAACATTCACTTACTATACATTTTTCAGCCATGCCGGGAATCAAATCCGAGACCCCTAACCAAGGCCGTAGCCAAGGGGAGGTTTTGGGGGTTCAAACCCCCCCTGAAATTTTATGAACAAAATATATATGGCTTTATTTATGGTTCAAACAATATCAAAATTAAGATACAAGCATAATTTAGGGGGCTTTGTTGCCATTAAAAACACTTCAGATAGCTTCTAGAACTGTTTATCATCTAGAATGTTTTTCTAGCTTCCGGCAATTGGGGGATGTGCCCACCAAACCCCCCCTGAAATTATTGGCTGGCTACGGCCTTGCCCCTAACTAAATATGCAGTCACGCTACTGAATGAGCTATGGTGTCGGAGCTTGATATTCAGAGCACGTGCCCATAGGTGCGTGGAGTAATATATTAAAGTTGATTTTAAGGTGTTTTTTTTATCTTAACAAGTCATTACAAACTTCCTCCATACTCCCTTGAAGACTCCTTGTAATCTCCTCCCTCTAGCCCAATTTAAATTTGTGAATATGCCTCTCTTGGTCAAGACTGCAATCATGGTAACGCGCCACGTCAGACGTCGTCACACTCGACTCTCTTTACTCGCTCGTACGACTCCGCCACGCATCGGATAAAGTCGTGAAAGATCCAAACACGCCCAAGTATCAGCTCTCTCTCTCCCTCTTTCCCCTTCGCTGACAAACAAACTCAAACTCTCGTATGGTCGGTCGTACGACTGCGGCAGTTTGTCGGAGTCGTGCCGTGCGGACCTTCCCACGTAAGCTTTTGTCTCGTCGTCGGATGAAAAACAACGACAAAATGAACCCCGAAAAGTTAATTTCGTGTGTTTTCGTAAGACCAGAATTGTGGGATCAAAAGAATAAGTTGTATAGCACTAGAGAAGCGAAACTGATAGCTTGGGCGGAAGTGGGAGATGAAATGGGCGTCTCAGGTACATCAGTTGGATATGTGTATATATTTAGACATATATTATACAGCCATTATATAATTAGTTGACGGGACTACCATCCCCAAGAGGAAAACAAACAGTCGAAAATGCTTTAACATTGATAGCGAGGTCATGGTTCGAATCCAGGTAGGCACAACCGGGATTGGCTTTCCTATTCCACGTCAATACGGGTGAATTTACTATTATGTCATCCTTTCTTCGTCCCAACGCCTTGGATTAGGTCGTTAATATCCCTTGCGTTAGCATACCTAATATTTTATTGCATTCAAGTTTATATAATTATAGGTATGTTATATTTTCGGAACTTCATAATATTTGCAATTACAAAGGTGATTAAGTGAATTATAAAACCTGTGTATGATTTGAGAGAATATTATATGAAATATTAATCTAATATATATTTATAAAAATATTTAGCTGAACGTATTGTATAAGCACAGGGGCGTTAGATTATATGATTGAAAAGTCTATTTAAACCCGTTTACTGCACAGTGTATATTATTATAAAATGTTTGATAGACTAACAAGTATAAACAGTCTCGCTAAACGAATGACCCAACACCTTTGCTCAGCCGGGAGCGGATATCCCTAATGATCTAAGGGTCCAAGGTTCGATTCCTAATAACAAGCAAAAATTAAACTTATCGCTCTGAGCAATGCCATTGAGGGATTGGGAGGGGGAGGGGCGAATGTCTAGGACTGACGGTTTTGTTGTTGTTTTCAATGGATCAGCACTAGTTAGGTATCACTAATTAAGGCCCAAAAAAATTCGTTTTATCAATAGTGTTTCTTATGAATAACCCCCCTTTTCCTCCTGATGAAGGGGGGGAGGGAGGAACCACAATGTCTATGAGATGTTACCTCCCTACTACCTACTTAGTATCTACACCAGTAGCATAGGGGTTGCTATACTAGCGCAGACCGGTTTAGGGCCGTTCCTATTGGCTGATCCGGATCACGTGCTTGATTATCCCTATTTGGCTAGCGCTTGATATGAATACAAGCGCGGGCCAATCAGAAGCCTCCTCGCGCAGCGCCCTTTTCTCTAAGTTTAACTTTCCTCATTCGAACCCAATTAGTTAAAATGTGCAGATAGCCCGGATGAGTAATAAGACGCAGTTCAAAAAAACAAACATAAAACCTTCCTGATCCTTACCTCTTAGATTAAATCGAGACCCTTGTATGAAGTAAAAAAAAAAAAAAAATTAACGTTTCACGGGATCTGTTTGACTTTCAGGTGACGCCGCCAAAATTAAATGGACATCGTTGAGAGATGTGTTCCGTAGAGAGATAAAGAGGACATTGAGAACCTCCATCGGCCATGATGGGATCAGCCAAGTCCAATCGAAATGGGTCCATTTCAACAGCATGCTCTTCCTGAAGGACCAGATGTGCATAGACACTCAGTCTGGCGCGAATTTCTCCCAGAATTATATCGACGGGGACACCATTAAAGTCGAAGATGCCGATAGCGTCTCTAATTTCCCCGACGGAGGCAGCCTAAGCTACGTCGATGTCGGGGACCTAGGGGCGATGACCTCGACGTCGCCATCCTATCCTATACAACCGCCGAGGCGAAGAAAGAGACGTTTAACGGAGAACGAGCCTGAAGGCGATAATTCGGAGACCGGGAAACAACGAGAATGGTTCTCGAACGGGGGTCAAGTTGTCGAGGACGAAGACTATCATTTCCTAATGAGCGTCCTTCCATCCGTCCGTCAGGTAGCCCCCGGTAGGAAAACTTCTTTCAGGATGAAGGTTCTTGAATTAATCCGGGAGGAAGAGAGCTTTGTTCTTTCGAAGAGGACATCTTTCGACGAATACCGCGGTGGTAGTGATGATAATCAAGCACAGTGATGGGGAGTAGCATTGGGCGCGATGCGCTACTTAAGTCTGATTAAGGTGAGATGGAAAAGAATGGGAGTTAGGTTATGGGTCGGTGCAGTTTTTAAAGCAACACCTTTTTTACCAAAATAAACTAAATATTGCTCCAGTAGAAAGATAGAGTTTTATTTTCTTCACATGGTGATATCAAGTTGTCGAATATGTCATGAGCATAGCGGCATTAGATGAGAAACTTTTTAAATTAAGAGAAACAGTTGTGATCAAATTCCTGAACACCCCTAAGAGATATTCAACAATGTTGAGGTCAACGTGTGAAGAAATTAAACTCTTTGTTTCTACTAGAGCATTATTTTTTATATATCAGCCAAAAAAAGATGTTTGCTATAAACAACGATAAAATACCACCCTTAACTCGCGTTCCTTACATCTTCACCTTAAAATAGGAAGGAACTTTTTGAAAGTTACAAAAGTTATTTAAAAAATAGCTTGTATTAGGTTTATCGCTTTTGACTGCAAATACATATGTTGGTTTTTACTAAAAGTTCCTTTTTAATGGACAGTTCTGTTGACACTTGTCTTGATAGAGTACATTTATAGCCAATTAATTTGAATTAATAAATTTAAATAAATAAAATATTATTGTCATAAAAAATAAAGATCAAAACTTAAAGAGAGTTGTGTAATCTACCAATACTATTTTTTATGATTGAAAAACTGAGTTATGTAAAGGATAATATATTATAAGTAAACTGTATTAAATGTTTTGTTGTGGTTTCTTATTTTTTTAGTATTTTGTGACATTATATTTGATTTTAGAACATGGAGTAAAAAAAAGAAAAAAGTTTAAAACTTGCAAATAATCATTGTGAATTACATATATATTCTATATTAGTTATTGTTACTTTAAGTGTGTTTATCATTAAGATAATGGTTGTTAGCGTTTGGGGAAGCACTATAAAAACTATTTTGTGGGATAGTGGGCGGAAGGGTGAAAGATGTGGCGCGGCTTCACAACTGACGAAAGTATCCTTCCACGCCAAGAAGAACAGATGGATCACGAAAACAGTAGATGGCGCCAGCTACCGGACAGGTCTTGCGGAAAAATCATACGATTGGAAATATCAGTTTTCCCGAGAACGAGTGAAATTGGCATACTAATATTTTTAAAACCTCTTCTAAGATAATGTATCAATGTTTATTAGTTGTTACATTTTCTTATTTTTTGTTATGCAGCCAGCAGTTTTCTATTGAAAAATGTCAAAATTATTATATTTTATCACTGCTAACATTTTAGAGGTGTGTATATAAAAAGTATAACTTAATCAACATGATTCTATTCTTGAACAAACCGTTTCCGAAAGAAATTGCAAAACAATAAAATTTATTGAAGATAACCGTTTGTTCCCATAGCTATGGATTTTCACGCCAAATGAAAAAGGCCAGTCGCCTTAAGATGAAGTTTAGGGAACGCGAGTTCAGGGTAGTTGTTTAGTCTTTATATTTTATTATTTTAATATACATTTCATTGTTGTTTATATAATTAAATATTCCTTCTATATTAATTCATTATTATTTTATATAACTATAACATTTTTCTGACTACCGCCCCTTTTCATTAATTTATTTTTGTAAGGGTGGCACATTTTGCTCTTGTGTTTTTGCGCAAGTTTTCTCTTTAATTCACAAAGTGTTTTTCTCAAAGGTGGACGTGCGTCACCACCGCGGCTCAACTTCTTAGTCTCTTTTCTTGTTTTGCACTCTCTTTCGTTAAATGAAATAACCCCGTACTCATCCTAACTTCTGTAACTGTGCGTCTGACCATAATCCACCAAACTCATCCCATCACAAGGTAGGCCTACTTGTATTACTGCTTCACCGGATCTTCAGCAGCAGGTAGGATTTCACCAAATATGTCTACTTACGCACACATTTAAATAATTATCTCTCAATCAAATTAAAATCAGTAGTGTTATTTCAGTTTTAACCGCAAAACATTTTTTCTGGTCAGAGTAAATATGATATTGTTCCAGTAGAAATATAGAGTTTATTTTCTTCACATGATGATATCAACAGTTGTTAAATACCTATCTGTCATGAGCATAACGGCATTAGACGACAAACTTTTTAAATGAAGAGAAAAAGTTGTCATTAACTTCCAAGACACCTTTGAAAGATATTCAAGAAATTTTGTTATCAACATGTGAAGAAAATTTAAACACTTTGTTTCTAGTGAAGCAATATTTTATTCATTTTGACAAAACAATTTTTTTTGCTATAAAAACTGCAAAAACAATGGCCTTAACTCGTGTTCCATACACCCCCACCTGAGTTGGTAACTATCGGATTATATACAATTACATTTTTTACAGATTGTCTGCCACTGCAGCTCTCAGAAGTCAAATTGCCCAAAATTTGGCCTTTCCCGCGATATATCAAACTCTGAGTGAATAACTACCCTTAACTAAATGGTAAAGCGTTGTCACGCTGAGCCAAAGGTCCCGAGTTTAATTCCCGCGTCCAGATGTCAGTTTTAAAATTTACGAAAAAAAGAGATGAGCATATAAGAATTTTGAGTATGGGGAAAGCGGAAATATCAGAAGGGCAAGGAATATAAGTGGTTTCGTACAATCACAAATCTAATTCGTGTGCATAGCTGCTAATTATTTTTTTCAAAAGATCGTAGTTACTATACATATCCCGCTTCAGTGGCCGAACGGTCTAAGTCAGGGCTATTCAATTAGTTATCCAAGCGGGCCATTCCAAAAAATCATAATATTTGGTGGACCAGACATTTAATTCAATCTGGCAGTAATTCAGAACGTTATTAGATTATACTTTTGTAGTTTAAAGGAGGGGGTGGGGGGGGGGCGGTTTAGTGAAACGTTATTTGATATTATATATATTATAATAGTGATATATTTCAGTGAAATAAAAATCTAGAAAACTTACATTAAGACTAATTACAAGCAAAGCACTACACGATTACTATAAATAACGCACGAACAATAAGCCAATCAAATATCAACTGGCGAGACATTGGCTGCTGTTGGATGGAGGGGAGAAGAGGTGTGAGTCACTTATATCTCAGCCGTTATGTAGTGGCACTTGGAGGGAGAAATACCGGGTCTAGAATGGGGGTCTAAAGTGGGGTATGCTCACACTCCCTTGTAAACAAACGATGTTAGTGGCGCCAAGGACCGAGTAACACTGGGCTTGCATCTGCCCCCACCACTGATAAGAGACTGAAATCTTTCTGGCCGTTCATACCGTCTGAACTAAACGACGCATCTCCAGTGATACAGTAGTTGGGCAATCCGCGGGCCAATCCGCGGGCCACCAATTGAATAGGCCTGCTCTAAAGCATAACTCTCGTGCTAGACTGGCTTGCTGATGACGGGGAGAGCAAGGTTCGAATCCCGGTCAGGTCTAATGAGGGTGATATTGACTAGACGGTTTATCACTCTACTTCCACATGAAATGCGCTATCTTAGTCTAATATGCTTCCTTCCTCATCCTTACCCCGTAATTATCATATCTGCGTATGGCCTCAACAAGCGCAGCGATAAAAAGATATCTATAACTCAAACACAACCTTTTTGTACCTCAACTTTAGTGTTTTCCCCACATTAATCTCCTATTCGACAAGAAACTGGTTTTAGAATGGCGTCATCTCAAGAGGCAAGTTCAATGATGGAAAAAAAAATCAGTGGGTGATCTCATACAGTCACCATTTTCCCGGGCAAAAACTATATAGAGGAGAGGACGAGGAGTGGGAGGAAACAGCGCCAAAATGCAAGGCCGATTTGTGTCTTTGGCGGGTCGCCAGAACTGGGCGTGACAACCCGCGGGATGTGATCGGTATCCCAACGACAAAATGATAAAAAAAAAGTATGCTTTAGCGCGCAGAGCGACTTCGGGGCTACTTGGCGATAACTGATTAAGTATATTGGATATCATCTCTGAGGTAGCTGCATGGATACTATTGGGAAACAGCGTTGTCATTCTCGTGTGGTCATGCTTCCTCTAAATAAAGTTTCGAGACGCTGGTTCATCTAGATTGTCAGTAGCTTCTTCTTACACCAGCACAACACCTTATGACCCAAGTGTAAGCGAGATCCACCCCGTGGTGTAGTGGTCAACGCACCTGGTTACGAACGTAGGGGTCCCGGGTTTGATTCCCGGCTGGTACTTTGGGTATCTTTCTTTTAAGGCGAATTATCCCAACGGTCACCAGGGGTTGGTTAGGTTTAAGATTCCCACTGGCCCACATCTCTATTTTCAATATCATTCGTTCATCTCATTGCGGTTACGACGTGTAGACAACCTCCATATGTGTACCCTGGGAAACGCTCTGTGCTACCAGAGCGGCAAATTGTCTACATACAAGCGACCGAACTGGATCTCATGTCCCTTCCGATCAATAATGCCATACGCTAAAAAAAATACCTATATCTTACCGTCATCGGCAATCTAGTCTACCTAGCCCCTCAGACCATGGGGCCACCGGAGCGGGTTGTACAAAGTTTAATACGATATAGGGAACACCAGAACAAACCTTTCTTTTCGTTGATGAATGTATGTACACATACGTCACTCTTAGGTGCTGAAGGGCACTGTTGCTACATAAATGAAATGCACAAAGTGTGAACAACAGCAATTTACATTGGTATCATGCATGTTTATATGGAATGTTCTAGTTTCACACAGTTGCCGGTGCAAACACGCAATTGTTTGGCGGTTCGGCACACGTCTCTTAGACTTAGGATACCGTTTACGGCACGATTTTAGAGCAGCTCTTCCATTTCCATTGGCGTTACAAATGTCAACGGCGAAAAATAGCCATGTGACGCGTCCAACAGCGTCCTCTAGCACCAAAGGGTGAGGTCATGCGAACATACGTATTCATTAACGAAAAAAGTTTGTTTTAGTGTTCCCTATCTCCAATTAAAGTTTGTACAGAGAGTTTCGAATCATCCTGTATAGAAAAATAAAAGCTTAGACTGGGGATGTAGGAAACGCGAGAAAAGTTAAAGGTTTTTGCAGTTTTTATAGCAAAAACTTTTTGTTGGCCAAAATACAAATATTGCTTTAGTACTAACATAGATTACAATTTTCTTCACACGGTGATATCAACAGTTCTTGAATATCTGTCAAGGATGTCCTGGAATTTAATGACAACTTTGTCTTTTGGTTTAAAAAGTTTCTCATCAAATACCGCTTTGCTCATGACAGATATTCAACAACTGTTGATGTCACCTTGTGAAGAAAATTAAACTCTATGTTGATACTTGAGGAAATGTTTATTTTGACGAAACAAAATGATTTGCTTTAAAAACTGCAATAAAAAAAACACTTACCTTTAATCGCGTTCCCTACATTCTCACCTTAAGTTGAGTGGAGAAACAATGGGTGATCGCGGGACCTTTGATAAGTTTTTAAGTGGATCGGGAACCATAAAAAGGTTGATGCACCATTCTATTCAACCTAAATTAGTGAATCGAGTGTCGATCCTTCCGTGGGCCCCTTCTGACGTGATCTAGAGAGCTGGAGATCTCGTACTAGTGGGACCGGTCGTTGGTTGAGAAGGGCGCGGTGCACAGTACTCGCCTTTCATTGAACACCGAGAGAAGGTCACGGACATTGGCGTTATACCGCTTGCTCAAATTATACACACTAGGCCAGTGGTCCCCAAACCGTGGGGCGCCAAGTGTCTTCAAGGGGGCAAGAGGTTTAGCTTTAGCACCACGTCTTACTACCCGTTCGGGTTATACGCCTATGTACTAATTATACTGAAGGGTTAGAGATTAGGAAGGCTTAATTTAGAGGAAGTGCACCCACATTTGCGTGGAGGGGTGAGTGAAAAACCATGTAGGGAAACAAATCTCAGTGCATCCGACCGGAATCGAGCCCCGATCTCCCCGTCTTCGGAAGTATAGTCCAACTCGAGAGTAGCACGTTAGACCACGCGGCCACCGAGGCGGGTGGAGCAAGAGTTGATTTAAACTTTAGTATGATCACTGGTTATCGAACGATTGGTTCTAAACAAACAAATATGACACTATGTACTAAGCTCAGCTACTATATATATATATATTTTGTATATTTGTTCGTAGTGACCTTAAGAAAAGAGCGAACGTGGTCTAGCGCGACTCTCGCAGTAGACTAGACTGTCGATGTTGAGGAGATTGAGGTTCGAATCTCGGTCGGGTTGTCTGAGGTTATTTTCCCAAATAGTTTTCCACTTTCCCTCCTCGAGAATGCGGGTACACTTTATATAAATATAAACTTCCTAATCCCTAAAACCATTAGTGTAATTAGTAAATAAGCATATCCCCAGAACGGATAGTAAGACGCGGTGCAAAAAAATAAAAATAAAATAAACATTATCAAACTTTGTAGCTTCCATCACACATTTTGTGATAGTTATTAAATTCGTAGACTTTTAAGTTTTGTTAGAGATGAAAAAATCTTAAGAATCCACCTCACGATCGATTTACTGGATTTTTTAAGCACCGCGTCTTACTACCCGTTCGGGTTATACGCACTTACACTAATGTGTAATGGTAGGGTGATTGTGAAATGAAATGGGGGACCTACAGTTTAACGTGGAATCCGAACCACGGTGGAGGCCTGGCATTCCACTACATTCACAAGTTGTGATTAATACACGTCTTGTCAGAGGTGAAGGAAGGGTTTGGCAATCAGATAAATCTGTGCCAGGATCGAGGACTGAACCCCGGACCCCCAGCACATAAGTCCGACACCTTACCCTTAGACCACCAGGTCACCAAAAAGGGCATAGACACAGCTAAAATGACAAGGGACAAATTAATTACAGATGTAGTAAGTTATTAAAACATTTAGTAGTTAATTAACAAAGTTATTGGTAAAAATATATGAATAGATTAAACTAATGGAGTTGGAATTAAGAAATAAAAAATAAATTAATTTTATTGGCTTATATAAGATAGGCATAAGATAGGTCTATATAAACCAATACAATTTTATCAAATAAAAGTTTGTTGATGAAAAACACATTAAAATGTTTTATAAAAACTTTGAGATTAAGTTTGTTCAAAAAGTGACACGATGGGTGTTGTCTTAAATGGGCTGATTTTATTAAAACAAAGTTAAATGTTTTGTGGGAAAAAAAAGTAGGCAAATTCACACTGAAGATTATTTACACTCGGATTCCGTATTATCCGGCCCGGAATGCCGCCATTTTAGGCCGGATGATCGCGACTCAGGTGTACTTTCAACGATGGAACCAAGGAGAGAGTGGTAAGGGGTAGGGAGCGGTTGGGGGGGGGAGGGAGAGTGAGAATTAAACTGGTACGTTTGACATTTTGTATATGGCTAGCTCGAAATTATTTGTAATCTTTCGACTCCAAGACATAATTTAAATGTACCTTTTCAAAACTGTGGACACTAATGGTGGCCCAGTTAATATTGTTGGCGTTAGGATTAGTTTCTTCATGAAATTACCAGTTTTGCAACAGAAAAAAAAAAGTAAAACAAGAGGCGAATGTAGGAACGTCTGATATAAAAGTCCTTGAGCTCTCTGTGTTTTGCCAAGACACGCTCCCATAAAAGGTCACAACTTGAGAGACGAGATTCTTTTGTCTTTACGAGACAGTGACTTTAAAATAACAAAAAAACGCGCCATACCATCTGGGTTCACAAGAAACGAGTATTCTGTGTGTGTTGAGAAGGGGATAAAGAGGGAGGGGTATACATAAAATATATTTAAAAAAACAAAAAAAACATTAATGCCTGGGTAGAAACGATTAAACCAAACTCTCGAAAGACAACGGACATTTTGATCAGTTGCTTGAATGTAAAGAGTGACCTTGACGGAGATGTGTCATTTGGTCACCAAGTTTACCCGCCATTTGTAACTGTGAAGAATTGCGTGCATAAATAAACTATGGAGGCCTAACAACTTATTTTCTAAGCATTTTTTCTTATCTCAGGTTTACCCGCCTCTGTGGCGTAGTTGGCTAACGCGCTAGTCGTGTTGAGCCAGACCACCGAGGACGGGGAGATCGAGGTTCGAATCTCGGTCGGGTGAACTGGGGGTGGTTTTTCCTAAATGGTTTTCCACTCTCTTTCCACGCAAATGCGGGTTCACTTCCTCTATATTAAACCTTCCCAATTCCTAATCAATTAGTGTAATTAGTACTTAAGCGTATAACCCGAACGGGTAGTAAGACGCGGTGCTAAAATTAAATTAAAAAAATTAAATTATCTCAGGTTTCCCTCCCTCCTCCTCAGTCATGCCTCTTTGTCGTCCTTGTTTGGTAAATATTAAACATATTATATATATTTTTTAATCACCGCGTCTTACTAACTGTTCAGGTTATACGCATATATGATAATTACTTTAATGGAGTAGGGATGAAGAAGGAAGCATTTTAGAAGTAATCTACCCGTATTTGCATGGAAGGAGAGTGGGAAACGATTTAAGGAAAACCTCCCTCAGTAGATCCGATCAGGATTAGAACCCCGATCTTCCCGTCATCAGCAGACTAGTTCTAACACGAAAGTGACGCCTTAGTTCATGTGGCCACTGACTGTAGCGGGTTTGTAGTAAATACCACCGCGTCTTACTACCCGTTCGGGTTATACGCTTAAGTACTAATTACGCTAATAGATTAGGAATTGGGAGGGTTGAATTTAGAGGAAGTGAACCCGCATTTTCGTGGAGGGAGAGTGGAAAACCATTTAGGAAAAACCAACCCCAGTTCACCCGACCGAGATTCGAACCTCGATCTCCCCGTCCTTGGCGGTCGGGCTCAACACGACTAGCGCGTTAGCCAACTACGCCACCGAGGCGGGTTTTGTAGTAAATAAAATTATTGGATTTCGCTAAATAAAAAAATTGTATTTCGGTTTTAAAAATCGTCAAATAAAATGCCAATTCACCTGAAGATAATTAAATTTATATGATATGATAGAAACATCAAGGCTAAAACATCATTCTAAAATGTAAAATATTTTACAATGGTTACAATATGACAGTCATAAAAGTCAGATCAAACACATAATAATATTTCTTTAACAATGGTCTTTGGTCGAGGGAAATAAATTGTAACAGTGCAGTTGGTACTATTTTTTATAGCAGGCCTAGTTTCAGGCAAAAAAAAAAAAAAAA
>CABFWO010000228.1:276573-341636 GCA_902155825.1 Timema genevievae | reverse complement strand
ACGAAGGGGGGGGGGGGAGGAGAAGAAAATAGAAAATTTGGTTCACTATTGTTCGATGATCTTAGATGCGCTGTGAAAGGATGAAAAGATTTCTCCTAAGGATTGCCGATGTAAGGGGGTGCGGGAGTTGTATAGAATACAGACTTAGGGCGGATGGGTGAGGGGTGGGCGAACGTTCGCCCCCTATTGTAAGCTATCCACACGTGTTCCGATATTGCGTCGTCCTCGCTTATGACGTTTCTTTCTTCTATCCCTCGCAAGACGGGGTGCAGCTGTCCGCAATGTCGCGTGTCGTCTTGAAGAATGGAGAAGGGCATAAAGATTTACTTAGGATTGTGGTACGAGACGGGAGTGGGGGGGATTATTTATATCAACCAGGAACTGAAGGAGATTTTCTCCATCCTCGAAATAACCGGGGAGAGATCAATGGCGCAGTATGTTTAGTTGTATAGTTGTAATTACAACACAAGGAGAGGAAGTTTAATTGCATTGAAGCGTGACTATGACAGTTCCAGAATGTTCTGTGATATAAGCAAGGAGAAAATGCGATAAAATTAAAATTAAGTAGAAAATGCTCAATGGTAGCGTACAATTTTAGAAATGCTTTCTGATGATAGAAACTTATGAGGGGAAACACAACAGTCAAAGTAGGAAATGATCTACGGCGATGAAAACTTATGGTAAAACTCAAAATCTAACGTAGTAAATGTTGGCAGTGATGAAAAATTAGGGGGCAACTCAAAAGTCAAAGCTGCTTCATGGTGATGAAAACTTATGGGTGAAACTCAAAAGTCAGGTAGGAAATGCTCTACGGTAATGAAAATTTAAGGCGAAAAGTCAAAGTAGGAAATGTTCTGCGATTATGAAAGTTTTGAAAATAATTGAGGAGATAAAATAGAAACAGAAAATATTGGTGTATTTGAAGAGTTAGAGGATGGACGGAATACCCATAAATTTATTTCGGCGGTGTACTAATTGTGGTGGTTCGTGAAGTTTATAAAAAAAATTGGCAATGATTTTTTTCTTTTTTTAAAAAAAAATCACTCTCGAAATAATTTAAAGTTTTTTTAGCCTACTCCCCCGTCCCCCTTAGGTATGGCTCGAGAAAAGAAGGGATTATTTTGCGCGTCATTTTACATAAAATAATAAGATTGTGAATTGTATATTGCCAATTACAAACTTATCATTCATTCAATAAATAAAAATCCAGTTATCACCAACATAATCATTATTCATAGGTATCGGAAAGTGATGTTGTGTATGTTCAGGAAGAGCCGCGTTTATGACTGTGCAAACGGTGCGGCCGCGCATGGATCCCCGATTGGTGGGGGGTGTCCCCCACACTTGTTAGGTAACAGAGGGGAAAAAACAAGTTGAGGTGGGAAATTTTTGCTTGCGTGCTCGTATAGCAGGTTCCCTGTAGAGCGATATAGCGAATATTTTCAGAGTGTAAAAACAAATAAAAACATAATTATGTGGTTTGATTTATTAAACGAGTGAAGCTAGTTCTCAGTTTTAACTCCACCGATTTGCATTTGTCTGTCTGTCTGTGGTGGATATGTCCCACGATAACTTTTGAACGCATTAACCGATTTAATTCAAACTGTCCACAGTTCTTTGTACCGTTATACATATCAAATTCGTTGGGGAAGAAAATCGAACGAAGGGTTGAGGAGAAATCAACCCCTTTATATATAAAAACACGGCTTCCAGCATTAATAAATAATTAATACAATCATGTATTAACCTTTTTCAGGCCTTTCCTGATAACTTATACGGCTGAAAATTTGAATATAGGTGCACACTACTGTTAAATTATATTAAACAAAAATTAAGTTTTTAATTATCATACTTGAGGAGGGTGGGAGAATGAGGCAGATAAATGAGGATCCCGCAAACGAAGTTTGCTCATGACCCCACGTTCGCTAAGGGTGACCCTGAAGATAGTTCACCGGGGTGTGGTGCACTGGGCAAAGTGAATGCGCGCGAGACGCCAAGCTGCACGCCAAAGATCGTTGGCAGCTGACCACATCTTTTTTGTCCAAGGAATAATAAAGAAGACTGTGAATAGATGAACTTCCTAACGGGCGAGAGGAAAAAAAATAAAAGATGAAAAGAGTATCAAGGAGGAATATGTGTAAAAAAAAAACTCCTGGCACCCCATCTTACGTCAGTCTGATGTAGGTTACTACGCAAGAAGTTTGGTGCGCGCGTGAACTTGCAAAGAAGATAAATTGGTTAGGAGGAAGGGGGGGATTTAGTTTTCGAGATACGTAAAGGGGGAGGTGGGGAATGTGCATTCAATTGAAAGAAGCAGCTGTTTCTAGACATATACGTTGTAACCACTGGAAATATGACGAAATACATTGTCCCACGGTCGGCGAGATGGATAGGCTCTGAAGAAATCGGGGTTCTCGATCGAGACTAGGCAGTGGCTAAAATAGTTTAGCATCTGTGAATGGGTTCGTTTCTGTCACGTATCCAAACCCCATTTCTTTTTCTAATAAAGAAATATTTTCTTTCTACTAACAAAGTATTACCAAAAATTAAATACGGTTGTAACGTGTTCAAAATTAAGAGTCGCGTCGCCATCACCGAGGCCAAAACTCCAAATAACAACGTTCCCAATATGTTTGACCTTGAGTTATGCCCATAATAGGATTTTGGTTGGAAGAAACTTAAAAAAAAACCGCAAAATATGTATTGCTGGCAACAATATTACTATATTACTAGTAAACCCTCGCGAAACTTTCGTACATTCAATCTTGACCCCCCTCCCCCCCCCCAAAAAATTAGTATTTTGTTGGTTTGTTGAAATTAAATACTCTGCGAAGTGTATACATAAAATAGCAAAGAGATAGTTTATTAATGTGAACGTATTTCCAATCTATAAGACCACTTTGTATACAATATTTGATGTGAGAATGTAATGTTAGATTTTTGTTTTAACTTAAATTTCAAACAAACAATGTGTTTTGACTGTAAACTGAGTATGCTATGTCAGAAGTCGGTAAAAAATCCTATCCACTGATACCTTATTCATCGCTGTAGGCTTTGTATTAGTTGAAAAAAAGGAATGTTGGCAACAGAAATAATATAAAGGATTAGTGTTATTTTATAGGTATTAACATATTTATCAAAAGTTCAGATCAAATTACTTGACATAATTATGTAGATCTAGTATATTTTATAACTGTCAGATAAGGCTATCCTATTGAAAAGTGGACCGCTAGAAATATTACTATATCTACTTTCACGTATTAATACGTCAAGTCGTGCTACCCGCAGTTGTCATTATTGATAGTTTATTCAAATTCTCATAATCTATTCAATTTAAACTAGTTGAAAAATGACCCCTGGACACGGGAATCGAACTCACGTTTAGCACACCAATGCTCTCTACCACTGAGCTATCCAGAAATCGTTCCATATTCTTCGCTCATATTTTAAGGCCGAGTCTGTGATGGACGCGTGTAATCGTCAGATACATATGAGCGGCCAATAGTATCGCGAGCTACCAAATACCACAGCCATCTGTTCATTGAAATGTGGTCCCCTCAATACGGAGTGCAGTAATTACAATGATTTGCAACCTGTGTGGTGATAGTTACTGGTAACTTAGTGAAATGTTATTAATTATAGCCATAGAATAATGTATTTGTATTTTCTTAAAGGCCCTTCTTGAGAAAACTGAACTGTCCTTGGAATCGCCCGGACCCGTCGAGTAGTTTTCCTGCGTGCTGTGGCAAAACCGATCTTTCATACAGAAATGTGAGGATTAATTGATTTTTCATGATACTTCTAGCTAGAATTTTCAATGGAGGATAAAATTTCCTTCTTTTTCTCGCGATATATCTCTTCCCCCCCCCATCGCTTCAACTTTTCTTTCCTTACAGGTGACCTGGTGGTCCAGGAGTAAGGTGTCAGACTTCTGTGCTGGGGGTCCGGGGTTCAATCCTCGGTCACGGCACAGATTTATCTGATTGCCAAACCCTTACTTCGCCTCTGACAAGACGTGTATTAATCACAACTCGTGAATGTGTGGAATGCCAGGCCTCCACCGTGGTTCGGATCCCACGTTAAACTGTAGATCCTCCATTTCATCTCACAATCACCCTACCATTACACATTAGCGTAAGTGCGTATAATCCGAACGGGTAGTAAGACGCGGTGCTAATAATAGTTCTTTGCTTACTTTCACATTTGTTTGCCTCCTCCAGGTCACTTGACGGTGGAAGACGGAAGAGGACAGAAGGGTAGAGGTGAATTTTAGTAGTTAATTTACGCGTGACAGACGCAGATGGTCACTTGCGTGTTGGCGCGTATGAAACAATAACACACTAATATACAAGACATACGAATCAATGAATGCCCTCTAATAATGGTTATAGTTCTGAAATTCCTTTATTTAAACACTTGTTGATCCTATTTCCTCCATGTTTTTTTTTAAAGGTCACACTGGACTTCTCCGTTCATTGCTACCCCAAGTTCAACGAATACAAATCTAACTAAAATAACTGGATCACTATTAATAGATCGTATAAGATTACTTACCTGTCTATATAATACATATACTAATGTTATTTTTCGTGCTTCTTAAGACGATGGGCCTTCAAGTTGCTTTGTCGCTTTAATCCAACGAACCCGATTTAAACGCCGATATTTTTTTTAATACTTTTGAAAACGTCAAGAAAGACATTTAGTTGTGTTTTTTTACGATATAAATCGATATTTTGTGTCGCAAATTCACCAAAAATTTTGGTTTCACGCTTGTTCCCTTAACAATTTATTAATAAAATAAATCAAAGCAGAATCACAGTGTACAGACAATTAATGAAAGTTAAGGGGGCCGCCTAACGCAGTGTTGAGTTGCGTTGAAGGCTTCCTTCTAGAAATTCCGTTTTATTTAAGAAGTGGTTTATTATTTCAAAATAAGCTTTACGCCAAAATGAAGGTCAAAGAATTGAATTAAAAGTTTATATTTTAAGTTTTATAATATTAAAAAAATAATCAAACAACGTAATTTTTTTAACAAGATCAAAAAAGAAAATGTCCAGATAAATTGAGGAAAGTAAGAGTGTGAAAGCTTCATAACAGACATCCCCCCATAAGAAATACCAAAGTGTGTGGATATTTCCACTCAGGTAGGCGGCACCCATAACAGACGTATTCTTAGTTCAAATTGAGAACCAAATTTACATGAATCACCAAAGAAAGGTGAACTTTAATATCTTCCTCGGTAGAAATAATACTTTGCGCAACTATAAAATAAAGAAGCACCACGTGTATGTGTACTGTATATATTTTAAATTGCCGTATCTCCCTACCTGTCGGTTGTTCGGGATTGCTGAGAAGGTTCGACGTGCTTGTTTTCCTCCAAGCGGGGCGGGGGCACAAGACCTTGGAAAGAACAAAACAAGAATATACAACTTGCCATCTATTTTTCAATAAGGCGGTATTTCATAAATGAAGGTGACCTGGTGGTCTAGGGGTCAAGACTTCTGTGCTGGGGGTCCGGGGTTCAATCCTCGGTCCCGGCACAGATTTATCTGATTGCCAAACCTTTCCTTCACCTCTGACAAGATGTGTATTAATCCCAACTTGTGAATGTGTGGAATGCCACACCTCCACCGTGGTTCGGATCCCACGTTAAACTGTAGGTCCTCCATTTGATCTCACAAACAACCTACCATTACACATTAGTGTAAGTGAGTATAACCCGAACGGGTAGTAAGACACGGTGCTAACATAATAATAATAATATTAATAATAATAATTTCATAAATCTACAAGAGCACTGTGGTTCCATGTTCAATATTATCAATCAGTTCATGAATTTGAATAATAATAATAATAATAATAATAATAATAATAATAATAATAATAATAATAATAATAGTATATATTAGGAGCTGTCCTAAAACTACCTAAGTCTTTTGGTGTGTGCGCGCGCGCACGCGTTTCAGTATTGTATTGAAAATAAATTATTAAATTTTACTTGTATTACATTTACTTATGATGTGTTACACATTTTACTGTTATTAAAGAATTATAAAATTTTATATCACTCGTTTTATTACCAATACTTATGTCTAAAAATAACTAAACTATTAAAATAATCTACTTTACCAAATCGTAAAAAATTACGTAGGCCTAAAATAGAGGAAAGGAAGGGATGGATGAGCGGGAGGAGGGGCGGCGAAATTCACGAGGAAAAAGTTTTAGGTAATTTAAGGACAGACCCTTATCGCAAATCTACGAGTACAGCTCCTTGTCTTAGTCAATTGAGCGTCTGCCTACTAATCTATGGGTCAAGGATCGATCTCCTGCACGGCCAAAAATTATATATTTTATACAACTAATGTCTCCGTCTACACAGTATAAATTGTCGCCCTTTGGGTATTGTTTGTTCTTTATTTGCGCTAGTTGGTGAGTCATTGGCAGATATAATAAAATGGTTTATAAAGTGCGTGCCAAATAATACTTATTTTTTTATAAAGAAGAGGGTAAATTTTATTGGAAAATACTAGTAAGTTGTTCCCCTTAAGAGAATGTGAAACCAGATTTACCTCTGTTAAAAATCAAACTTCAGCTTTCACGGATCAGAGTAAATAAGAACAAAGCGTACTTGTTATAGTTTTGAAAGTTATGCAACGCTACAATATTTTTTTCTTAAAATATTATTTGTATATTTGACAAATTTTAAAACAGAAATGAGACAGTCGAATCTTCGAGCCCTAAGCTATTCGCGAGATTCGAAATACGTAAAAATCTTACAAAATTATCTCGAATACAAAAATAAAGACCTTGACATAACCATTTTAGAATTTGGTTAAAGAAATTATCCAAATTATATGTAAATGTATGGAAGTGTTTTATTTTTTGTTTAGGACGTAATAGACATGACAAACAAAAAGGCACCAAGCCTTAAACATTAAAAACCAAACAATTTAGATATTTTAACTTTAACTTAAATTGAGGCGGGTATGGTAAAAAGGGCCCATAAGCCTATGTTCCCTTTTTACACAGAATTGCTCATTTGATTCGCCATGTTTATAGTTCCCTTCCCACAAAATTTGGCACAGATATTTTAAAAACTAAGGTTGTAACACCTGTTTTAAGCCAGTTGTGCTTCACGCAGATTTTCATTATTCCCTCCTTTTTACATAGGTTATATTTGATGTTTTGTGTGTGTGAATAGATTAGGCTTATATTGGAGTGTTGATATTGTAAAAATGAACGATACAACTGCAGAAAATAGTTTCAATGAAGATAATATTTTATCACGAAAAAGGAAAATTATCATAATGAATGAACTATTTTCACATTATTTTTAAAGTGTAGACAAATACATTTTTTTGATTAACTTTCGTAAATATACATAATTTTTTGGGGGGTGTCCTTGATTAAACATTGAAACCTTTAGTTAGTTTACATTAAATAATATTTTATTCTTAGTAACTTACTTTATTTTTAACCACCAAAATGGTCTATGTAAAAAGGGAATATAACATGCAATAACAATCATTTAAAAAAAGGGCTTTCCCCTTAAAAATGCATTAATAGTAATTTATTGTCGCTAAAGAGGGAGAATATTGTGTTCTTTAGTTTTTTTGTTAAGGTTCTAGTTTTTTTTTTCATTTTTACATAAATCAATCAAAAAACTTCAGATTTCACAAAACAACATTTTTGCCGATGTGCCCTTTTTACGTTACCCGCTTTAATTGTACATTTTTATAACGATTCGAATGAAAATTTAAGATTCGGATTCAAAAAATATTGGTTTCAATTCAACCCATCTCTATAATATAATATAATATTGTAAGGGCATAGGAATTGTAGCAGAGTAAGTCATGCGTCCTGACGAAGTTATTCATAAGAATATGTTAAGATGAAGAGAAAACTATGTACGGATTTGCTGTAAAAATGACTTTCTTTTAAATCTCACTGTTTATTCTAATCTCTGTGTAAATGATTTGAATTTTTTTTAATGGGATAAAATAACTGCCGAAACCCGGGATCGAACCAGGGACCTTTAGATCTTCAGTCTAACGCTCTCCCAACTGAGCTATTTCGGCAGATCCTTAATTGTGTCAATTTTATTTATTATAAATTAGTATCCAATATTTACTTAAAAACATTATATCCCAAGTTGTGGGAGAGAATAATAAAATATTGATCAAAGCTTAATAATATCCTTTGTTAAAAACATTTGAGCCTATAAACCGTTATGGCAGACAGCTCGCGCTACCTTTTCGTAAAAATACGAACTACATAGCATGATAGTGACTAAATAAACTCGCTAGATGGTAGTGCTAAAAAAGAGAGTAAACACAATCTATCTGTACACAGCCATATTGGTTATTTCGTGCCGTCAGCTTGTAATTTTGTTTGGGGAAATCTAATGTATGATGTTTTATTTTAATTTTGAAAAAAATCTAAAATATACAAACAAGATTTTATTTGTTAATTCAAATATAGGTTATTAACTTGATGGGATATTGTTTTGATGAGAACTAGGTAGTAAAACAAAATGAGCTTTGTTAACATGGGGAAAAAATGTGAAAAAAGAACAATACATTTATTAGATAAATGACTTTACAAATTAAGTATGTACTATACTGGTAAAGGTTTAAAACCTGCATTGAACTACACAGCTTTATAGTGTTTCAAAGTTATTTTTGTTTATTTTCTCCTTTTTGTATTTTTTATTAAATAAATTACCCGTATAATTTCTCTTTATCTTAAATACTTGCTGGTCATTGTTAGAGTACACCCATAACAAACTAAATATATCTCTTTTGTATCGATTAATATGCTAAACTTAAACCATGTCATAATTTAATAATTTTTGTACTCAAACATTTATTATTTTTCCTAATGTGTTTGTACAGGGTCATGTAAACATCACTTTTAAATGAGTGGGGAAAAAAGGCTGCACTGATTATAATTAGATAATAAGATCATTTGAGAATCACCTTTATTTAAAGAACAATAAACTCAATAAAATTGATTTCTCTAAGGTAGTGGTAATTGATAGGGTAAATCATAAAAATTCATACTAAGACTAATGGCTACATGAGCTACTCACAACTGTCGCTGGTATTTGGCGATAAAATGAAGCGTCTGTAAACACAGCTTTTGGGTAACTACAAGATGGCACCTATTACGGTACCTCTGGTAAGAAACTCTTGGTAGTGTACCGTGGCTACCCAAAGCTACAACAGAAGCTGTTCACACCATCTAAGTTAAGTTTTACTGTAGTGCCAACATGACATTGTAAACCTCTACTTGCATGCAAATTAAAGAATTTGCATGGTGCATGTTCTACTTGCACGAATATTCAAGTGCTCAAATAATTTGGTGCCAGCTGAACATGTGCGCTAGTTGTATTTGCAAGTGCAAACCTCAATTGGTGTGCCAGTCACAGCTTGCAAAGAAGAGGTCCAGTGCATTGTTTAAAACTTTTTAACGCTATAGTTTTGTCAATCACAAAACTAAATTGCGGTTATACTCGCCAAACGCTGCTTCCCTTTCCACGATGAGAGCCGGACAAATCAGGAAAAAATGAATGACGCAAAAAGGAGGCAAGGCTAGCAGGCCAGCCGATTGAGTTGAGAAAGAGATGTTCTTCACAAGAAGGGCAGCTACCTTAGCTATTATTAACAATATACTGGTTTGAGTGTTTTCTAATTATAATTTTAAAAAAAATTAAACTTTATTTTCCCCTTATTTCTTTTTATTCCCTTTATTAATTATGGCAAAACATTACTTCCTTTGACTACATTGAATCAACGCCATTGCAGTTAACAGATTTTCAGTTCCTTAGCCAGTTACTTATAGAATGCCACTATTATTCCTCCCTGGACCTATAATTTAGTTTTATAAATTAGCTCATATATATTATTTTAATATCACTCAAAGATTGAATACTCTACATTTTACAAAATGAATTTGCTAACATAAAAGAATAGTGTAAAATTAATCATCTCTTCTGTAGCATGAATAGTTTGTGTAAAAATTATTTTCTAAAAAAATCACATACAAAGTTTGACTACATCTTACCAATCTCCCATAGTTTCATTTTATCTCCTATCAGTTCCCAGCCTTACCATTCAGTCATACAGTACTTGGACAGTTTTCAACAACTTGCGTCATATCTTTGAACAGTTATGCTATTTTTTGAAAGAAGTTACAGGGAATATGGATATAAACCTAAACGAGAATAAAAACAATAGAATGAAAATAACAAAACAGTTTAAACTTTACATTGCTTCCACTGGACAAAGAGGTAATCGCTGCCTCTTGAAAAAAAAATTGTTACTGTCCATTCCTTGATCTAAGTTTCATTCTATTGGAATTAAACAAGAGGTAGTGTGAAATACGCAACACAACTTCCTAAAAGAGGAAATTAAAACACACAAAAGGAAGAAAAGATAAATTGGTAAAAAATGAAGAACATGTAAAAGGAGCAAATAACATAAAGGACAAACACAGTAAATGGACATTGGATTCAAATATATAATATATCTCTTTAAGGAAAACCTCTTTTCACTTTTTGAGGTATTTTGCTATATTTGGAAGAAGGTACAGGAAAGGTGGATATAAACATTTACAAGGGGACAAACACAATATGGCTTTTACAATGAAAAGAAGAACAGAGTTCACACTTTACATTGCCGCCACTCGACAGAGAGGTAATTTGTACAACTATATAAATTTTAATATCGCTGGAGCCTTACCTTGCCCTGGATGTGGATGTAACTTATCGCCAGTTTCTTCTATTGATGCATTTCCATCATGCCGCGAACAGATATTCTCAAAGAATCGTGGCGCTTTGAATTCTTTTCTCCATCGCATTATTTCAGATTGAATTTCATTCACAATCTTCATTCGTTGTTCAACATTTGAAGATACACCATTACTCGAATACATTTTAATATCAGTAAGTTCTTGTGCTGGCTCTCCTTTAAAATCGTCACGTTCCAAAACATGTCTTTCCATATATTTATTCACATCATAAAATTTGCTCAAGTTCCCATTAGAATCTTTACGCCTTGGAGTAAATTTTTCTTGAGTAGCAGATCTTGGAGTATGAGTTTGTTTCTTAATACGTGCTTCATTATTTTTTAAATGTGTGTTGTTTATATTATAGGTATAGCGAGAAACATTATATTGCTTTGATGGGACATTCTTATGTTGCTGCATCTCTATTACATGTTCCAAAAATTGCCCTGGCAGTACCGTGTTGTCTGGTTCTAAATGAGTTCTTCGGTCAGAAGATTGAGGTCTTTCTTTAATGTTCTAAAATTAAAAAAACACACAATTAAAACAACATAAAAAGCATTAAAATCTTTATTAGATTAATTCATCATCATTAAAAAGCAATATTTTCCTCTTGTTCACATATAGCTTATTAATAATACAAAAACCAGCATCAGTGCTCACATGAATTAAGACGTCACTCTTGTAAAATACTTGATTTCCGGTCACCGGTAGGTTGGGGTTTGAATCCTGTCCAGGTGTGATAGGTTTTTTTTTTCCTAAATGGTCTCCCACTCTCCCTCCAAACAAATGTAGGTACATTTTCTTTAAATTCCATGTTACTCATCCCTACCCCATTAATGTAAATGTACAGTTAGTCCGAACGGGTAGAAAGACGCACAAAATTAAATATTTAGATCTGACCATGTTATATAAGTATAGTAATTGTCATTCCTATTTCATTATTTAACTAGCAGAAGTGCCCAGCGTTGCCCAGGGTAACCAACTTGCAATGAATTGTGTGATTACCTCAGGCAATTCTTTTCTTTGCTTCAAACAGACAGAATAAAAATATCTTCATTTTATTTCTTTCGACCCAGTTTTCAATAAATAAATAAAATTTAAAAAACCTGACCAAAAATTTAAACTTACAGCATTGAGGCGTATATTTTTGTACATAGGGGCACTAATTTCAAAATGTCAGACCTTTACGGGTGGTAGATATCGTGCAATGCGCATGATAGATAGATTCTTTGTTTTATTAATATAATTACAGTTATCACTTATTTTAATGGCTATATTTAGTTTTATCCTTTCCATTTTTAATATCAATATACATATATGCCAATTTTTGCACTATCCCATATGAGGTTAGAATCTCGGTCAGGTGTACTGAGGTTTTTTTTCCATAATGGTTTTTCACTCTACCTACACAAAATGTAGGTATGTTTCCTCTAAATAGAACCTTCCTAATCTCTAAAATGATTAGTGTGATTAGTACATAAGTGTATAATCAGAACGGGTAGTAAGACACGGTGCTAAATAACAACAACAACAACAACAATAATAATCATAATAATAATAATAATAATAATAATAATAATAATAACCCATCTACAGTTGTGTTTTCAAGAAGTAATCCTTTGGTATATGTACTAAAAAATAGCATTTGATAGTGTAAATTTAATATTATATTGTATATATGAAAGAAATGTAATGTCCTTTCTTCAGCATGAATTGTTCAAACACTTCTAAACATCATTTAATTTCCACTACTGGCTTGCTAGGTCTAGCATAGCTTCATGTGTCATATAATCTAAATTAAAACTAGGACAGGTACGACACCCATACCCCCGGCCATTAATTCATCACTGTGAATGGGTAAACCCACATTTCACCAATAATACATTTTTGGCCATGCCGGGAATCGAACCCGAGAGACTTAGCTAAGAAGACAGACACGCTACAGACTGAGTTAAGGTGTTGGATATTATTTCATGATAAACAATGAGAGAGCGCCATTTTTTAGTATCTCCCTCACTCTAGTAGGTGTAGGTTATAGAATATGTATAACTTGGATTATGCAAACTTTGGAGGCACAAAGTTTAAGAGAAATTATATCTGGGGATGCACAAACATAATTGAGGTTGAACCCCAATGCTCTAAGGCAATGTTTACTTGTACTACCTGGCGTTACGCGAAAGATTTTAAGAGGTGTGCGGCATACCACTAACTTTTACTAAGCATTTTTTTTTTGATACTAGTAATAAATCTGATAAATAAATTAATGCAGATTATGGTGTGATGTCATCGACTTTGGTAAGCCTTTTTTTCTCAGCCTGTTTAGTACCCCCATATTATTAAGGATGTATTAAAAATGTAAAAACCATTCATACTGTACAAGATAGCAGGCACTTTTTTTACATGAAGAGCTGGTAAGGCCATGGCTCCGAAAGGAGGTACACGATTGGTGGAAGTTTGGGAAACATTGGTCTAAGGTGTCACTATTGCAAGAGATTGGATGTAGTGGCAAAAACAAGGTTCAAATTTCGGCTGGGTATACCTAGTGTGGTTTTGCCTGAATGGTTTCCTATTCTATACAAACTCAGGTACCTTTCCTTTAAATTCTACCCTCCTCATCTCTATCCCATTAGTGTTATAATGCAGAAAGTCTAAAAAGGTAGCAAGATGCGGTGCGAAAAAAAAAAGTGCTATGGAACTGTATAACACATTACAGCTATAGAACTATAGAGCTATAGGAATGGATTGAAGTGTAAAAAGTGATTTAAACTGAGAGTAGCCTAAGTCCTTTCTGAAGAAGAGATGTGTGTTGAAAGGGAGCAGGTAGGGGGTGGGGTGTTTAAGAATGACATGGGACACAGCACTGTGAAGAACTAAAATATTGCATTGGTCTGTTCCCATGGAAAACCTAGCACATCTTGTTAACGATACATCGAAATCAACAATTACCTGCTTCAATGGCTGCATGGACTAAGGCGTCACCCTCACAGTAGACTAGACTAGGTGACTGGGAGATCAAGTTTCGAATATTGTTCAGGTATACTAAGGGCTATTTTTCCAAAATGGTTTTCACACTTTCCCTCAATGCAAATGTGGGTACACTTCATCTAAATATAACCTTCCTCATCCCTTAAACCATCAGCGTAATTAATACATAAGCGGATAGCCCGAATGGACAGTAAAATATGGTGCTAAAAATAAATTAAAAAACCAAAACAATTGATCTCTATGAATAGCATTCATAATATTAATTTAAATATATGTAGTAAAGTGGCAGATGGTTTTGGGTTTGATTTTCATGTCCAGGTGTCAGTTTTCAACAAATATTTAAATGGACATCTATTTATTCTGTATGTCACACAGAAGAACCTGCTTACCATTGATTTTTATACACCTATGTACTAATTTACAATAATAGATTAGAGATTATGAATATTTAATTCAGAGGAAATGCACTCACATTTGCGTGGAGAGAGTGAAACCAACCGGGATTGAACCCCAAACTCCCCATCTTTGGCAATATAGTCTAACACAAGAGTAGCACGTTTGACCACGAGACTACCGTAGTGTGTCTTATCACAGTTATTGAAATATGTAGTCATTGAGCAAAATCATTTTAAATTAAACCGCGCTTAAGTTAAAAATTTATCAATGAATCTATTGGGCACTAAATATACATTTTTCCTTTCTAATACACCAGCAAGTTAGTAAAATTTTCAAAATGTTCTTGCATTTATAATGATTACCATATATTTTCTATTTGTGAGCATTTTGAAAAGAAAAATATTGCCACTTTGTCATTAATATGACTTTATAAGTTATAATTTTTTATTGTCTCATTTTAATCTCGTATATGATTTGAAAAAGCAGTTTCGTTTATAGACTGCAGACTATTGTTAAATTGTAAAATATTTTTTTAACCTTGTGTTTTACTACCTGTTTTGGTTATCCGCGTATGTACTAAAATAATAATAAGTTGAGGATGAGGAAGGTTAAATTTAGAGTAAGTATACCCGCATTTGTGTGGCGGAAGAGTGGAAAACCATTTAGTAAAAAACACTTTTAGTGCACCAGACCTGGATTCAAACCCTGGTCTCTGTGTCATCGACAGTCTAGTCTATTGCGAGAGTTACGCCTTAGACTATTTGGCCACCGAAGCAGGTGTAAAATATATTACGTTATAGACATTTTGGAGGTGTTTGAATAGCTATTAAATTATTTGGGTCTGTGGTCAACATTTGATTTAGTTAAATAATAAAATTAATATACCCTTGTAAAACAGCCTAGGCTTACTAAGAGACTCACATGGATTTTGGTAAAGTAATTTGCTGAGGAGGCCTGCACATCCAAAATTCTGAACAAATTCTTTGAAGACTTTTCCTCTGCATTTATTGTTGTTACTTTGTGAACATCTGTAGTTGTTGGAAGCCCCTTCTTCAACTTTGGGTTTTGAGAGTTACTAGTTTGTTTGCTTCAAAATAGGAAGAGAGGAGAAAAATAATTACAATAAAGAACCACGAGCACACATAGTGGTGTAGAATATATACATAGGCCTACATACCTATCGATAAAACAAAATTCTGCACTGGCAAGTTTTACTTAACTTTTAATTATTTTATATTAACAATAACATACCGGTAATAAAGCACTCAGGCCTATTAAAAGTGGTGTTATTAGCAGGGCTGTGGAGTCGCTACGGCAATATTTGGACTCAGACTTCTATTTTTCTAATGTCCGTCTCTCGACTTGGGACTCCTTCAGAAATGGCTATTAGGCCTATATATTAATTAGTAATAACAAATTTACTGCAGTAAAATGCTCCAATACAGACTACTTCATGGGAAGCGTCTTTGATATTGTGAATTTATATTTGAATAAATTTGTCAATCAAAATTACAAATACTGGTTTCAAATATAAAAAAGGGTAAAATTAAAATTAGGTATAAGTTATATCATAATATTATAAGGTTTTATTTTGAAACCAGAGTCGAAATTTGTAAATTTTTACAGACTCCGACCCCACCAAAAACTTCTTCTTACTCCGACTCCAAAGCCCTGGTTACTAGCACTTTTCACATGTAACCTTTCTCTTTACGAGTAACATAAAGACAAAATCTATTAATTCACTGAGGTTCAAACCAACATTTCTCAGAAATAGTCTTGCTTATGCATTAGTTCTACATTAAAAAAAAGGTACTGTAATTTTTGAATCATAATTAACTTGTATATAATAAATTGTAGGCTAAAGCTATACGTGCCAAATCTCATTTTGTTCATTTAATTTTAAACCAATTAGTTAATAGGGGTTGCCAAATTAAGGCGTGAACTATTATTCTGGACTCTTTATTTGAAAGGATAAGCCTGGAGTAAAATGAAGGTATTAATTGCCCCTTTTTCTACAAATTTGGCCTTCCAAGATCTTTCCAAGTGGATGCTAGTACATTTAATTAAAATTAGGTAACTCTAAGCAATCTTTTTTATCAAATTATTTCAATACAATAAATTTTCATTACAACACAAGTTAAACATATTAGAATATTATTGGTACTATTTGAATTGCCATATTATTGTTGTGTGTATTAATAATAAGAAATTGTGTTATTGTTATATGACAAAAAGTGTCTATTAACTGTCATAAGAAGTGTATCATTCCCATGTGGAATAGCAGTTTACTTTGGCTTAATTCTTATCAGATTCGATGGCACAAATAGTGGGTTAAACTTTTAAACATATTGTAGTACTTAATTAAATATGATATTAACAATCTTCACTAGAAGCAGACATTATTTTACTTTGTATTTATTTCCTTTATTTACAAAATTTATGGGCATTTAAAAAAGTTGTTTAAAAAAACACTTAGCTTATCAAATAAATTTCACCTTAAGCTTGAGTCAAGTGAAGACTACTAAATACTACATTTCAATTAAGAGTTGATGCAAGGTTTTCATGCACCCTAAGTAAGACTTAACATTTGTGCCATAGTTTTATTCTGTAAAATATAAATAAATCACACCCCCTGCGTGATGCTAAATAATGTTACAAAATACCAGCCAAACAAAATAAAAATAATAAAAAAAGATTAATAAATAAAAGAATCACCGTGTAAAAAATATAATCTCTTAGGACCTTCCCACTCTCTTAATATCTTTGGAAGCTTTTAGTTAAATATCAAAATGATTTGCCAACCAAGCGATCATGAATGTCATAAATCCATCGTGATTATGTTGTTAGTCAACTTATTTTTTTAAATAGGCCAATATTCTTAGTAGGCCTCTTATATCAAATATTTAGATGTAATTTATTTATTTAGAAATAATTAATAGCATATTTAATTTAAATAATTATTTTTCAAAGAACAATTTTATGTTATTGTTAGAATGTGCCTCTAGGACTTTTGAGCCCCAGACGTTTCAATTAGATGACTGGCTTTTGACTTTAATTTATGTCTTAAGTTACCCAGATAACCAGGAACCAGACATAATATTAAGTTAGGGTAGAACTTACCTTTTATTGATTGTTTTTACAATTCTATTTTGTTTGCGTCTTCTTCTGTCCAACTCAATTCTGTCATTATCCGCTTGAGTTTCATCAACGAAAGATGGAAGCATGCTGCCCTCATTTTGTGGTTGGGGTTGTTTATTTTGCAATGGAGCTCTATAACTAATCTGCACACTAGGTTTCACATGTCTGGTGACTGACACTTTTGGGTGACTTGCCTCTGCAGACAAGGTACTGAGGATTGTTACTTGCTTCTTATTATGTTTAGTGTTTTGTTTCTTCATCTCTCAGGTGTTTATGTGATGTGGATTGTTTGTACTGGATATTGTTACATTGCTACAATGTTTTCCTACAATAAAGGCCCTATTACTTAAATATCAAAACATATTTACTAACATAACCTTTTTACACGACGTACATATATCCGGTGAATGCAGGAGATGTATTTTTCAAAAAATTAAATTAGGAAAAACTTAATGAAAGTTTTTATTTAAAAATATTTTAACATGTACACACACGAATCTATTTATTCTTTTTTCAAAAACATTGGAATAGATCCTTGTATTTAATATTCCCTCCTTTTCAAACAAACAAAAACTGTTGCCAACACTAAAATGTTAAAGTTCTCTTCAAATTCAAGAAAAGTTACATTGTTTACTATTACAATTTAGTTGATTAAAATGCACAATACTTAGTTTAAGAAATGAAACCTAAATTAATATAACTTTTGTTTTAGTGATTTCATATGTAACAATATTGAAATTTTTTTCTCAATTTTGTACCAACCAAGTCTACCTAGCCTTGACAGTGTTCTTTATACTATACTGGATGGACATAAACACACACCTTGCAAAGGCCAACACATGACCCTCAATTTTGTCATCTACTTGAATCTGAGGGGACAGAAGTTACGGTTTCTTTCAATGTTCATATGTTAAAACATGTTTCTTGGGCGTGGAATTGCTATTTTTGGAAAATATTTCAGTATTATATCACATTTGGGTGAATAAACATTTACATTAAAGAATATACAGTTCAGTTTCATAGGTAATCGTGTACAAATACGAGTAAAATCGTTGATAAAATATTTAGCTATTACGCATGTTGTTTAAATTCTGCTAAGGCCACAATATATTTAAATTTGGTTATTATCTTGTATATTTATTTAGAAACAAGAAATACATCATGCTATAATGAAAATTCGTTAGCTATAATGAATAGCTAACAACTTGATTACACTCGTTTGAATGATACATTTTTGACTTTGTGAAATAGTCTTATGTTAAAACGATCATTTAGGTTATAGGCTTGTAGGAATTATTACTATACTCTGATTTGGGTAAGAATACCTTTTTGGAAGGCTTTATTTCGTACCAGAATCCTATTGTATAATCGTATTTATGTAGGATAAATGGCCGCCTAGAACAGTAGTAGAAATTACCTTCTGGAAGGTCTTTTATCCTAACAAAATAATACCATACGGTAGGATTCTGGTACGAGATAAAGGCCTTTTAAAAGGGCTTCCTTCCAAAATAATTGTCAATATTAGACTACGTCAACCTATTTAAAGAATCATGTAACTCATTTCGAATTTAATTATTATGCTGCTCATACTTTTTATTGACTTATTTATTTAACTTAACTATCATATACATTGGTGTATATAATATATTTATACACATTGGTGAACGATTTCAAAATAGGTAACACATTACCTTGAATGTGTGTAGGAGAGAAAGAGATACCTGAATGTTGGTCTCTTTCTTATACAATAGTGTGCAGACGACAGCTTGAAAGTTTCAGCCTCGTGTGTCCATTCAGTTGTATTATAAAGACCAATGAGCCTTGTGCAAAGTCTAATCAAAATCCAAGCAGACCGAGGTTTCCCACCACTACATAACCACTAATTCTAGTGGAAAACAGGATATGATTATGGTGACAACATATATATTTTTCCAAACAGATATATAAATTGCTTATAAATTCATCCCTTAGAGAGCACTTCAACCAACACTAAATAAAAGGCACGTTCCAACTAAGGTCCTTCTGGCTGCTTAGAAGAGTAATGCTTAGAATAAATAGGTTAGGCCAACTTATAGAGAGAAAAACTATTTATTTTGGTTGTGTTTTTACTATCCACTGTCCGCTGTAATCTAAAGTCAGCTTTACTAACTCATGTTTATGTCTTCAAGGTCATGTTGCCTAAGAATATTTGCACCCCACTTACCCTAGATACCAATGGGACCTTGTTAAACCTAAAACGGATGTTCCCAAATAGCGGTAACTACCATTACAATATTGTCAAGAAGTTTTTTGTTGTGTGAACTTATTGGTTGGCCAGGTTAGCTAACAGTCGTCCTGCCATAAGTGTGACTGTGTCCGTGACAGCAATGGCTTACCGGCGCCGTCGTGCACCAGATGCATCACTCTTTACATTAAGCAGTTCTTCAGGCGACTGCGTAAACAGGGCTCTAGTCCTTACACCATTATTATCAACTATGATTTCTATACCACTATTAGTAATTAAAGTTCTTACAGCAATAGTAGCAACTATAGTTCCTGCTATCCAATGTGGTTATTCACCACAACATATTCAAATAAATAAAGTTGCAGCTTGTAATGATGGCTAAGACATCTAAGGCAATGTACTATCATAGATTTTTATGGCTGTTGGTACTCCACTATTAGTTGGATAGTTTTGCATATATATATATATATATATTTATTTCCACAATATTGCTGGTGTATTTCCCCCATTCTTCTCCTTTTAATTAATTTAATTGGTGAGTGCATGTCTATATATTCATTGTTTTTGTTTCCAGGAATGGGAAAATAGGGGGATGATGCAAATGTGAGGAATAGCGGGATATATATTAGAACTATTAGTCACGTCATGAGACCTGATTGTAAATACAACGTAAAGTTTATGTTTAATAAATTGTTTAGATGAGTATTCAGAGCTGTCTTGGAAGTTTACAGAGAATCTTCATTTCTTAGTTGCTCTCATTTTGTCAAATAATGATATTTTGATTAAACTTTTTCTTCTTTGTATTGCATGGTTATCAACACATTATTAGTATTTCATATTAAATTTGGCTTAAATATAAAATAACAAAATTGTTAAATAGCTTATTTAATTATGTCATCTTATTAAAATATTATGTTGAAGTTTAAAAAACAAATGTGGTTAAAATATTATCTTGTGACTATTTAAAAATAGCATCCTCTAACTATTTTTCATTATTTAATCATCACCATATTAACTTTTACTAATACCATGTTTTAGTATCGATAAGTAAACCTTTGAGCAAATGTAAGCTCCATAAATGATTTCCCATCTGATCAACGTTAATATTTTAAAGCGTTCATATATTATTTTGTAAACAACAACATAAATGAAAGGTAATTTTTTATTGATAACTTTATAGCTACCTAGTAATTCCTCCCCCACCCCACACCCCCAAATAAGGTGTAATAAAACGTTTAACTCTTTCTATCAAATTCGTGTGAATTAGAATTTTTTTACAATTGTTTTTAAATATATTAGTTGTAATGTCCCAACTTGTAAACCCTTTGTTGTTTCGAAAAGGAAGGATGAGACTGCAGTTTTAATATTTTATTTGCATTTTATATTTAAATTGGGGAATTATATTTATTTTATAATATTATTTTTAATTATTCATTTGCATTTTAGAATAGTTATGCCCTTCAGGCAGTTTGGAAGTCAGTATCTTCCTTTTATTTTAAATGTGCCTACTGGGTGCGTTGGACGATGAAACTAAAACGGAAAGAGCTGATCTTGCACTTAGTTTTTGTTCTAAGAGAAATACACCTTTTCCTCAGTACGGAGTGGTTGCATTGTTCAGCCAGCCAGAAAGCCAGAATTCAAACTACTCTCTTGTGATAGGTCGAGATTGTCAGTCAACTATGGTGCAATCGTCACTGGCATCAGAATTTGAAAAAGACGTGAGGCAGAAACAAACTCTGACTGTTAGACCAGAAAGAGACGCGCAGGGATTAGGGTAGCGACAAGACGTGTGTTGTTTGTCACCACATATTTAATTATGATTTAGTGTACAGTGACTAGCTTAGAGACGGGTCGTCTGTACGGGCTGAAGTTGTTATTTGTATAGTAATAACGTATAACAATAATACTTTCTAACAATAAATTAACATAAAAGTGATCAAAGTATATTTATTGTATAAGTGGGAATTTCCTTATATGATAATCACGTCGATAAGAGAAGTTGAGCTAGCCAGGGATAGTGATGTTAAGATTATCAGTCGTTTTTGTGATTTTAGTATTGGCAACCCAACGAGAGGCCTTCGTAGGATATTATAAATTGGCTACCAAACGCGGGGCCTTTAGAATATAATAATTGGAACCCAACAATTAGGCTTTCAGCATATAGAAGCCTAATTTAGAACACTACATAGTAATAACTTATTTTTTACAATGGGGTAGTAGCCAATCATTTTAGCTACCTATAATAACTGTGTCGTTAAACCTATTTTGTATCAACATTATTAAAATTAGCATTTTTATTTAATTTTACCTTTCACATTGTTATGATCATGATAGTATAATCAGTATAAATTCGTGAACCAAAACAATGTAAGAATTGAACAAAGTGCTAGATCTAGGATAGATATGATTTTTTTCACATAGGATAAAGATGTTAAAGAAATCTTATCTTATTTTAAAAAGAAATTTACCCTACGATTTAATCAAAACATTCAGAATCTTTAAAATTCCAATCTTATTTTCCAGGTTAGCTATAAATAGGTTTATAAGCTAATATTGAAATAAACTTTTAGATCTGTCTCCTATGAATCAAGCACTTGACAAACTTGAGCATCATGTCCTCACCAGGATATAGCACAGAATTCAGACAATTATGTATTCACCAAGATATAACACAGAATAAAGACAGTTATGTTCTCATTAGGATATAACACAATATGCAAACAATCAGGACACTTACCTGGCAGTTGAGCCTACGTGGACAGCCCCAATTGTCTTATTAAAAATAACAAGCTAAAAGAAACACTGTGCATTAACTTTAAAATGTTGTAAGTAATGCAAGTGATTATTTAAACAAAATATTAATGGGTTTCAAAATATAAAAAAATATGCTTTATTTAAAAAAGAACCAAGCAAGCTAATTATCATCAGGATAGTAAACCCTTTATGACCCATCACATTTACGTTATTTTAATGTTATGAAATAAAAAATAAAACAAGATCTTTTGTACGGTGCACTCAATAGTATGAATGTGTTTCCTTATGTTTATATGTGTTGTACAACAGCGCGTTAAGTTCAACGTCTTTGGTTCTCAAGTGCTGACAGATTGAAAACTCAGTCTAACCCGAGTAACCAGCCTTCTGAAGCCTCAATGTACACAAGGCGGGATTACTAACTACTCGTCTGCGAATTTACTCGCTGCTATTAAACTAGTCGAATGTAGGCGCACACTCACTTTACCCCTGTGAGTAAAGTTGAAGATTTGTATACTTTTCTCACTACTCGCTCAATGTTTTACCTTATGGGTAGTAAAATTGTTGTGTATAATAAAGGTAAGCTAGCAGTATCTAAAATGACAATATAAGTAGTTTGTGAGGCAATTGTTGGTCTTTTAATATGAAACAGTCTTCAGGAGGAGTTGGAAAAGAAAAAAGGAGAAGAATGTGGATAAGGGACTGGGTATTAAAACAAGAAAAATACTGTAGGATATAGCACATAGTCCAAACAACTATGTCCTAGCAAAGATATAGCACAGGATCCGGACAGTCATGACCAGACACGCTAGTAATTTACAATCAGGGGGCTGTTTTCATCGGTAGAGGTGTAGCGACGTTGGATGAAGAACACAACTCTGGAAGCACAAAAATAACATAAAGTCAGGAGAACATAGTATTGCAATTATTAGTAATATCGAAAAAATATATTCAAAAAATTATTTTAAATGTGTTCCAAACCAGACAAGCCGATTTGTGAACGTGTTTCCAATAATATGTCGATAATGGTAGGATAAATTATTTCATAGACCTAGAGGAATTTTTTAGTTCCGAAATGTAAATGAGTTTTTCATCATAATTATTCCTTATTACCATTACTATAACCTAATATTTAGAAATTTCTTTTCAAGGGATGTATGAAGCTTCAAAATATCGAAATCGAAGGTCAAATCACCTTTGCTTTGATAGCCACAATAATCTTCGCAGCTTTGAAACATTACGAAGAATATTAAATATTTCACTAAATATGACTTAATTAAACATATAGTAATTATTAGAACAGTTATTAAAGAGTACTCTAACACCAATTATTGGTTAAATGACATCTGTAACGTAAACACAGATAAAGCAGGTAGGTAAGTTAAAAGGAGAGTTTTCGCAATTGACTTTAAGATGCTACGGTTTGTATGAAGGTTTATGCCCCACGTTGGGAGTCAATTATGATGCTACGGTTTAATATGGTTATTTATAGCCCCGTGATCGAGCGCCAATTAAAATCATACGGTTTAATATTGGTATTTACAACCCCATGATCAAGCGCCAATTAAAGTGATATGAGGTTTTACGATGATGATGACGAGGGCATGCCTTAATGCGCACTCATGCGGTTATGCGATCTGATTACGATTTTTATTTTAATAAAATAAATAAGACTTTCAATGTTGCACACGATTTATTAAAATGATTTAATCTTCGGCACTGAAGATATAATATTAGATGATACAGTTTTAGTTGAACAACAGCTTATTTTTCTGTGATTTTAATTCGCTAACACTTTCTGTGTACTCTATGGATTTAAGTTAGTGGCACTGTCATTTTACTGGCACTCTCTAAAAAAGATTTTAATTACAGGAACTGTCATTTATGTTATGTCACTGTTTATTAATATATTGAATTACTGCTCTGTATATATTATGCGCTGGCACTGTGTGTATTCATACGCACAAGCGGCTTATATATGTCCTACCCCTTGTTTCTTGGACCCCTTGTCTACAGTGTCAAAACTAACTAATAGAAAAACTCCTGGCGATACGATGTTGTGAAGGCTGGCTTCCTATTGGGTATAGGAAGCCAGCGTCATAAGATCCTTCCTATACGACGGAGATGATTCTTTTAGAGAGAAAAAAAAAGTTTTAAACGTAGTATATTGATATTACTTCTAAAAGCACGTGATTCTCCATGGATGAAGTATTAAAAGGAAATATTACATACATTACTTTTAAGAAAAAATACTCTTCATCCATGACTTTTAAATATATGAGAGGGGTCCAAAACAGTATAATTACGTCTAGGTATCGAGTGTTTTCCATCAAGTAGTTCTGACCAAGGTGGAGCGCGAAAACCACTAAACTGTTTTTATGGTTTTTAAGTACTTACTTACTGAATACTGTTATATATATATCGCTAGTAATTGATATCCATTTTAATTTAAATATAATTTTGAACTTCATTGTTTACAAAGTTATATTCGTTTAGATCTAGTATGAGGAGTAATTCTCTTTTGAAATTGGCACACAATTCTCAACCCATTGGTTTGTACCAGGCTATTTAGTTTGGTCAAGGAAACCATTAACAAACCGAGGTCTGGTATCGTCCTAGTCATAAACAATCGTAAGCAGCCACGATGCCAGGAGCGCGAGAACGCTCTGGTCGTAAACATCGATATCAGGTCAACCCCAAAAACACGCCTAGAGAAAATATATCACATTCAATGTCACCAACAATTTTTTTTTTAAAGAAATATATCTGCCATTTCTTAATACCAATGAAATTGTCTGGAGCAAAGAAAATATAATACACAAAACTTTTAGTTGTAATAACTAGCTTTCTGGCTTTCTTTCTATTTAATTTATTTATTAAATTAAGTTTAAATTAAATGTATAAGAACCAGGGGTGGACTTACGACTCTGCCATCCATAGACACTAGATAACTTTTTCTACCTTAATTTCCAACCTTCTAAATCACTGTTTTCCCCCTATCAACCCCCATACACCGACACACATATATCATATACATAAGTGCTATCTGTGGAATAGCAGATAAAAATGCTTACATTATTTGATTATTTATTATAGTAAGGTTTTAATTAAGAATTTAAGCAAAGACTTAAAAAGTTTAAATAAATAATCTTACACTATCACAACACACAAATACACATATTATTTAATTTGACAATATAAAGTTTGCATTAGTGGACTGTATAACATGTTACTACAAATTAAATATTAGCAGGTACACTATAGTAAAATAGTCAATAATATCTTTCTTCTTGATTTCTGCTGAGCGAACTGGTCAATGATGCCAGACAACCAGTTTATCCAATAAGTGACCTTCAATTAAAACTATTGTCAGTGAATTAAAAATATCCTTTGTCATGTTGGCACGCAGATACAAAAAATCACAACGATAAAGCCATAAAATTATTTAAATTAGTGGAAAAAATACATATATTTTTCTTTCGTCATTCAAAATTTGCCGCCCCTAAAATCTGCCGCCGTCGTCACGTGCCTATTAGGCCTATGCGTCAATCCGTCCCTTGTAAGAACTAAAATTGAATCTCCCTGAGCAAAATGAGCAAAGCAATGAATGTAATTCTTATTATAACATTGGATTATATAAATATAAACATATTAAGACTCACGTGTCCAACATCAAGTTCTTGGTATTCCATCTTGTTTGTTAGAGCTATCTCTGACGGATTCACAAGTGAATTTTTGATACATAACTTTCTAATAACTTCTTTAGTCTTAAATTTATAATTCAAAATGGATGAAATGAGCATCAAATTAAAAATAAAAACATTTGACCTTGCTTCACATAGTAGAAGTGACTTTCACAGAAGTTTACTTATCTGGGGCTCCATGATATTTTTTCAATTAATCAAATGCTACATCGGGGAAAATGTCTGCAATGTAAGTGAATCCAATTCTTATTTTATCCAAGGACTTAACAAAATACTTCATTAAACCAAACTTTATATGCAAAGGTCGCAGAAGATGGTTTTCTGGTTCAACCAGTGGAACATAATCTACATTACTTCTTCCGGGTAAAAATTTGCTTCTATTTCCCCACTATTCTACTATATAATTATTTTTTGTTGTCTGACAGTCCCACAAACATTGAAAAAAACAATATATTGTGAAATTTTCCCGTACAACTGCAAGTATTCCAATAACCTTAAGATCACAACATACATGCCACTAATAGGTATAGTCTTGATAGTTTACTGCACTCAGGATCTACAACATACTTTCAGATGTTTCCTACAAGCCATCGGCATGGAATAGAAGAAATAATAAGCTTTTTGTTTCCATTATCCAGCAGAACTGCATTCAAACTTAATCTTGATGCATGCATAAATATGCGCCATTCATTAGAATTGTCTTCTGTGCCTAATTATTTCAAAATACCATTAATATTGTCCCCCTACTTCCCTCCATAGTTAAATTCTTAGAATAATTACACTTCAGTGTGTTGTCGATACATCCTCAGATTCATTGTAATACAGCACACGTTATATAAAACCCATATTTGATTCTGGTCGCCAATCTTGAAACCAAAATACAAAGAATATGCGTGTTTAGTAGTGCTAAAATTTTTATTTCCTCGAGGGTTTTCATTGTATATCCTAACAGAAATTGTCAGGGTGATTAAGACACCTTCCTTTGATTCAGCGCTATAACAATACAATTGTAGGCAAAAAACAGAATATAAAAACAATATTCAAATAAACACAGACCAACCGCTCACGCCATAGCTGTTTTTCCACAAATGAAAGAGTAAATGTATTGTGTGAGCATATCAGTGATCTCTATATTATACTAAACGGACATAAACATACGCATTGCCAAGGACCAAAGCGTGACGCTCAAGTTTATCGTTTGCTTCATTGTGGGGGGACAAATTTAAAGGTTTCTTTCAATGTTGTTTTGCGAAAACATGTCTCTGACGAATAAAAGTGTTATTGTTTGAAAATAGTGAGGTATTATACTACACTTGTCCGAAGAAACATTTACATCAAACGATATACAATTCAGTTTTACAGATAATACTGTACAAATACGAATATAATCTTTAATATATTTAAATATGTTGTTATCATCCATGTTGTTTACAGTCTGCCAATACTACACTTATATTTAAAGTTGGCTATTAATTGTATATCGGTTTCAGAAGCCATACTATGTTGAAAGTTCGATAAATATAATGAAAAAAGTTAGCTAAAAACTATATTACATTTGTTTGAATGACATACTTTGTGTAGAAGTCTTACTTTCAAATTATAAGTAAGGTTATCGACTTGTAGGAAGTATGGTATCTACTAAACCCTGCTTTTAGTAGGAATCCCAATCTGGAAGGCTTTATTTCGTACCAGAATACTATCATATATTAGTATTTTGCTAGGATAAACGGCCATCTAGAACGAAAGATTAAATTCCCTTCTGGAAGGTCTTTTATCCTACCTAAACACTACGATTGAGCAAACTTATTTAAAGAAAAGACTCACCAGTTTCGAACTTTGTTATACTCTTCAAAGCTTTTACTAACACATTTATTTCATTTAACTAATCACACATTGTTGTATCTAATATATTCAATCAAATTAATTAACGATGTCAAAATGCCACATTGCCTTGTATGGGTGTAAGAGAGAAAGAGATACCCTAAAGTTTCCTTTTCTCTTACACAATGACATGCTGACGACAGCCCGAAAATTTCAGCCACAAAATGTCTATCCAATTATATTATAGAGATCAATGGAGCATATATGCAGTACAACAATACTCTCCGAGATACTACTGCCATCTATGAGCAATTGCGAAATGTATTTGGTCATGTATCTGATCAATGCTGTTTTATTATGAATTACTTATAATAATGTCTGTATGCAACAACTATACTGTGGGCCATATGAAAAATCATGGCCTTATTACCTTCACAAATCATTGTAGGGTACTTATATTAAGTGTAAAACACACAAACAAACTTTAATGGCCTATACACAAACATTGGGACGAGATGTGAGACTTTTATGTCATTTTTGATGTCTACACATTGACTAAAAAGAGCTAAAATATTGCTGGAAGTAAAAATCATCTTGACTAGTGTAATTAGTTTAGAAGAAATTATTGTAAGAGCGTATTTACCCCATCAATATAACGTCAGCGAGAAACATGGCGGCTGACAGAACGTATAATGCCCCGGGGAAGTAATTCAGCGTAGAGTTGTAGAGTAGGGTGTAGATGGGTCCTGCGACAAGTGGAGTAATCGCTTCCAAGGAGGTAGTCAGTGAAAACACTTTACCTACAACCAACATAATAGTCAGTGAGCTGTAGCATATTTTATGGGTCCTGCAGCAAGAGGAGTCGGCTCTTGCAAGGAGTAATTCAGCGAGAACACTTTACCTACAGCCAACACACAGTCAGCGAACTATAGCAGATTTTATGTCTCATGCAGCGATAGGAGTCAGCACTTGCAAGGAGTAAGTCAGAGAGAACACTTAACCTGCAATCAACATAATAGTCGGCGAGCTATAGTAGTTTGTGCTGATCCTGCAGCGAGTGGAGTCAGTGATTACAAGAGGAAGTCATCTACATACTATAGTATTACTAAGCAAATAATAATTATTTCCAAATAGGTTGACATTAGTCACTTTAAGCCAAGTTTTGGAATAAAGAACCTTCTGCTAGCTGTCGGTTAGCAACTCTCCTACCGTGTAGCTGTGATAAAACTTATACCTCCTAATGCAATTAACAAGCATGTCTGTCTCTACCTCAGACTAAATGAAAGAGAAATGACCACTCACCGACCTCATGAGGCTGGACGCTGTTGGCAATGATGGCTCGGCACAGAGGGCTGGATATGTTGTTCAAGAAACCAACCCCGCTAGCTGAATAACAGACAAGAGGAGGATTAATACCTGCCACTTGAATAACATGCAGGAGCAGGATGCTCTGGGTACAAGAACCAGGACACTCACCAAGGTATAAGTACCACGATGATGGGGACCAAGAGATAAGAGCAGCGGCCACCATATTGGTAGAGAAGGCCAGCATCGTGAGAGGAGCTGGTGGGAGCTTGAGGAGCGACGTCAGAACCCACAGCCCCAACAATATTCCTGTAGGTCATGGGGTTTAGTAAGACAAATAGAATTTAAAACGATTCGAAGAAATTTTAATTTTAAATTTTGTTGTATACATTATATACAGTGTGATTCTAAACTTTCTGTACAAACTTTAATGGGAGATAGAAAACACTTGAACTTTTTTTGTTAATGAATATAATGCCCACAGACGTCCCCCTTAGGTGCTAGAAGGTGTTGCTGGATAAATTGCTATTTTTCGCCGTCATCAATCATAGTGCGGACTTTGTGTGTGTAAGATGAACCATTTAACTGATTTTGTGATGGCTGGCATGCATCTAGCATATGGCGGTGTTGGGCAATCAATGTGTTGACACTGTCAAGCATGCATTACTGTCGGCGGTTGCTCCTATAAGCAACTACTGTAAAACTGCTGTAAATAAAAAGTGGTTCACATTTTCTTTCGTTCTTTCATTTATGTACCAATAGGGTCCTCTAGCACCTTTAGGTGATGTCTGCGGACATACATTTATTAATGAAAAAGGTTTGTTTTAGTGTTCTTTGTTAAGTTATTAGTTGTTTTTTTAAATATACAGCAGAGTCAAATAAACTGTAGCAACACAAATTTGAATTTTGAATTTCTTAATGTTCCACATCACTACGAAAAATATGTATGTCTTTTTTGAACAATTAATTATTAAAGTGAAATTAAAAATTCAAATAAATTTGGTTGTTAGTGTTTTGGGCTCTCATGTAAATTTTTTAAAAATTGACTAAACTGGTTTTGGGGACGAGCTTTTCATATATAGATAGATTGACACAAATCTAAAGTTAATGTGAAATTATCTGGCTTAAGTTTATTTTCTAGCTAATATGTGAAAAGTACTGTGGGCTTTATAATTTCTAAGAAAAAGAAGCAGCTTTTTGTATTGTGAAGTATAATCACGTACTAATTTCTAGTATTCCAGACAACCTGGCACTCACCGGCAATGGACATTACCAGTCCCACACTGTTGTAAATGGTGTAATGTCGAATATCCCAACCAAATTTCATTCGGGTGTAAAGAAATAACATGGAAAGTTCACCTGTAAACAACATTTAAAACAACAAATTATTTAGTAGAATATAAAATAAATGAAACACCTTCTGAAATATTAACAAGATACATAAATTATATAGGAGCTAGTGAACCAGGATTGATAAGAACACATTTTTAGTTTGAAATATATCATAGTTAATTATTGTAGAAGTTAATGAAGGGGTATCAACCTCCATGGCTGTCACAACCAGAAGATGAAGTCAGCAAGTATCAGTCTACATGAATGTCAGATTCAGAACATAAAGTCAGCAAGTATCAGCCTGCATGGATGTCAGAACCAGAATATGAAGTCAGCAAGTATCAGCCTGCATGGATGTCAGAACCAGAACATGAAGTCAGCAAGTATCAACCTGCATGAATGCCAAAGTCAAAACATAAAGTCAGCAAGTATCAGCCTGCATGGTTGTTAGACATAAAACATGAAGTCAGCAAGTATTAGCATCCATGGTTGTCAGATATAGAACATGAAGTCAGTAAGTATTAGCATACATGGTTGTCAGATCTAGAAGTTAGCAAATACCAGCCTCTATGAATGTCAGAATCAGAACATGAAGTCAGCAAGTATCAGCATGGCATGGTTGTCAGGCTTATAACATAAAGTCAGCCAGTATTAGCCTGAATGATTGTCATATCCAGAACATGAAGTCAGCAAGTATTAGCATCCATGATTGTCATATTTAGAACATGAAGTCAGCAAGTATTAGCATTCATAGTTGTCAGATCTAGAACATGAAGTCAGAAAGTATCAGCATGCATGGTTGTCAGATCTAGAACATGAAGTCAGTAAGTATCAGCCTACATAGTTGTCAGATCCAGAACATGAAGTCAGTAAGTATCAACCTACATAGTTGTCAGATGAAGTCAGCAAGTATCAGCCTGCATGGATGTCGGAACCAGAACATGAAGTCAGCAAGTATCAACCTACATAGTTGTCAGATGAAGTCAGCAAGTATCAGCCTACATAGTTGTCAGATCCAGAACATGAAGTCAGTAAGTATCAACCTACATAGTTGTCAGATGAAGTCAGCAGGTATCAGCATGCATGGTTGTCAGATCTAGAACATGAAGTTAAATATCAGCCTCCATGATTGTCGGAACCAGAGCATGAAGTCAGCAAGTATCAGCCTGCATGGATGTCGGAACCAGAACATGAAGTCAGCAAGTATCAGCCTGCATGGATGTCGGAACCAGAATATGAAGTCACCTTCCATGGTGAGCACGGAGGAAGCCAGGGTGGCTATTGTCAGCAGCACGATAGTCCTCCTGCCGGCTGACCTTTGGAGGAAGCAGGTGTTGAGCATGTCCTTGATGTGCTGCGAGAAGAACAGGTCCTTAATGCCACCGTCCTTCAGCTGGGCCACCTGCACACACGACACACACATCACACACTGACAGTATTTCAACGAGCGCGATAGTTATAGTAACCACTCTGGTGGACTGCCGATGACGGGGAGATCATGGTTTGAATCCCAGTCGGGTGTACTGAAAGTGGTTTTTACACTTTCTCTCTTTTTCTCCACGCAAATGTTGGTATATGTACACTTCCTCTTAAATTCAATCTCCCTCATCTCTAATACATTATCGTAATTAGTATGTGTGTGCAACCCGAATGGGTACGTGGGAACATTAAAAAAATTCTATCAAAAACGTGTCCCTGAAGAAAATCTCAGATGTAATAATGTTTTGCTATGTGACCTGAAAACTGTTTTTTTTTCTTTCTAAATTATGTCTTTAATACAAAAGTAATTAAATGTAATTTAGAACAATAAAATATTTCACCTCAACTTTTAGTGTTTACACGTGTAGATTTTATCTAACTATTGATGATTCTGTGGTTGATATTTATCAACTCGAAAATATTGTCAAATTTTAACGACATTGATTTGTCTAACCATCTAAATATAAATTAACCACATCATTTAAATTATTTTTCAGGTTTATTTTACTTAGATACAGTAGAGTCCCGATTATCCAAGACCCCATTATTCGAGGTTTTGTATCAGCCGAAGTTCCATACTATTATTGTTATTTATTATTATTAACGCCGCGTCTTACTACCCGTTCGGACTATACGCACTTACGCTAATATGTAATGGTAGGGTGATTGTGAGATGAAATGGAGGACCTACAGTTTAACGCGAGATCCGAACCACGATGGAGGCCCGGCATTCCACACATTTACAAGTTGTGATTTAATACACGTCTTGTCAGAGGTGAAGGAAGGGTTTTGCAATCAGATAAATCTTTGCCGGGACCGAGGATTGGACCCAGACCCCCAGCACAGAGGTCCGACACCTTACCCCTAGACCGCCAGGTCACCCAAGTTCCATACTATCTGAGATTCTGTATCATACGAGCCTCCTTTTTATCCGAGGCTCCGTATTATCCGAGTTGTTAACACCATTATGTTTCGTGAGAATTATCTAGGGAGTTCTTACTAATTATTGGTTCAGCCGGCTATAGAAAGTAGCGGAGTGAGTCATCAGATGATTCATCGCCTCCACGTACTGTGGCGCCGTAAATATCCTTGTCCACCGCTCGACTTGGTTTAGTCAGCTACCTGCCACTGAGCTTTACGGCTGCAAATCTTGATTTGGCAGGATTACTGTATTTCTAAAAATTGTGAGAGCTTAGTGCACTCAAATTTAATTTAGTTTTTTATTTTAATTTTCTACCTTTAAGGGTAAGTAGTTAAAATAAAGTGTTTGTTAGTATGGAACATTTAATTTGCTACGTGGAGGATCTACATAGTATTCCGTATTATCCTAGTTTTTTGTTATTTGAGACCACCTCACTCCCGTTAAACTTGGATAATCGGGACTCTACTGTTCTTTGAAACAAAGATTAACGCCATCAAAATGACGTTACAAATGCCGCACCAAAGCGGAGGCTATCTCACCGCTGCAATATTGTGATGCAGGTTAGCGCCACTTACCTGTCTGGACTCCGGCAGCCACCAGGTGATGTAGATGAACCCCACCACGGCCAGCAATGCGCTGGTACCAAACACTGCGGTGTACCCCTCGCGTCCCGCACCTTTGAACAGGTACGAGCTAACCAGGTTGCCCATCAGGAGTCCTGACAGCAGTGACGCCTGGATGAAACCCATCCTGCAACGCCATCGCGTGTCCTCATTTATTCATGGCCGGCCTCAAAACAGATGAGGGAACCACTTCGGTGGCCGTATGGTCTAAGGCGTCACTCTTGCAATAGACTAGAGTGCCGATGACAGGGAGATCGGGGTTCGAATCCTGGTCGGGTGTAGTGAGGGCGGTCTTCCTAAATGGTTTTCTGCTCTCTCTCCACACAAATGTGGGTACACTTCCTCTAAATTCAACCTTCCTCATCCCTAGCTTACTAGCGTGATTGGCACATATGCATACAACCTGAACAGGTAGTAAGACGCAGTGCTTAAAAAAAATAGGAGTACAACACTACAATGAATATAATTTCTGCGGTAGCTGCATGGCTACTATTAGGAAACCGCGTTGTCATTCTCTTATTTTCGTGTGGTCAATCTTCTCTCAAAAACAAGACAAATTTTGCAACGCTGATTTGTCGATGTTGCCAGTAGCTCTTTCTTAACCCAGCACACCACCTTCCGACAAAACTGAAAGAGAGATTAGGCAACATTTAATAGCGAGCGAGAACGAAGATAAAAACTTTTCTCTATAAAACCTGCAGTCCTCTCAGCGGTGATCTATTATTTTGGTTTAGTTTTATTAGCACCACATTTTACATTTAGGAAAAACTACTCTCATAACACCCAACCGGGATTCTAACCTCGATCTCCCTGTCATCGGCAGTCTAGTTTATTGTGAGAGTGACACCTTAGACCAGTGGTATTCAACCTTCTTTTGTTCGCATACCCCCAAATATTATGATTTATCTTCAACTTTCTTCTCCCAATGTTACTGGCGCATAATCCAAGATATAGATAATGTACATATTATAATATAATCTGTATCTAGGAGAGAGAGAAAAAATGGTGGTCCCAGATCACGAGCATCCTGTCATGCGTACCCCAGGTTGAACCTGCCTTGGACCATTCGACCACTGGAGTGGGTAAGTGGTGATATTCAGCATAGAGGTCTTCAGGGGTGATATTTCAGGGCTCCAATTAAGGCCCATCGGTATTGCCTGGCATTCACCAATCACGTGACTAGTCCCCCCCTCCCACCTACCTCCTGGCCCTGGTTTCTGGTGTGGTGACGTCACTGATGTAGGAGTAGCAGGAGGATATGATGGACACGAACCCTCCCGTCAAGGCCACGGGGACGCTGGCCAGGAGGAAGTAGGTCGGCGGGAGGTAGGTCATCTCGGAGAAGAACAGTAAAAGAAGGAACTTGAAGAAATAGCCTGGCAAAGATAAATTTCCGTAATTATTGACTTTCTGACAGTAATAAATGATTTGATAATAAATTTGAAAGAAATTAAAAAAAAATTGATTTCACTCTGTCGGCCAAAAATAACAACTTCAAATTGCAATGAATACCTCGCGTGCCATAGGTTCGTCAGCCATGCCTTATCTTCTTGATGGTTGTAAGCAGGAGGATATGTGACAGTTGTAAGCAGGATATGTGACAGTTGTAAGCAAGATAGGCGACAATTGAAAGCAGAATATGCAACAATTGTAAGCAGGATATGCAACAGTTGAAAGCAAGATATGTTACAGTTGTAAGCAATATATGTGACAGTTGTAAGCAAGATATGCGACAGTTGAAAGCAGAATATGCAACAATTGTAAGCAAGATATGTGACAGCTGTAAGCAGGATATGTGACAGCTGTAAGCAGGATATGCGACAGTTTAAAGCAGAATATGCAACAGTTGTAAGCAAGATATGTGACAGTTGTAAACAGGATATGCGACAGTTTAAAGCAGAATATGCAACAATTGTAAGCAAGATATGCGACAGTTGAAAGCAGAATATGCAACAGTTGTAAGCAAGATATGTGACAGTTGTAAGCAGGATATGTGACAGTTTAAAGCAGAATATGCAACAATTGTAAGCAAGATATGCGACAGTTGAAAGCAGAATATGCAACAGTTGTAAGCAATATATGTGACAGTTGTAAGCAGGATATGCGACAGTTTAAAGTAGGATATGCAACATTTGTATCCAGGATGTGTAATAAAGTGGAGAAAGTAGGGGGCTACGACTGCTCCCACCTAAGAAAGGCCACATGAGCAGAGGTTTCCTGCCATTGGCGTCGCTCCAAGGCCCCAAGAAGAATGACGCCACGGCCGATGGCAAGGACTCGATGATGGAGGCTGCCATATGCAGCAGGTTGATGCTGGGTTGTACGAGCACCTCAACGTCCCTGTCCCCGGCATCTAGACGCTCACACTCGGTGAGGTTGAGGTTGAGGGTGACCCGACACGCACGCTGGAGGTAAAGGTTGACGGATACAGGTCCGGAGAAGGTGAACCACAGGAAACACAACAGCACCAGGGGCTCCACGGTGAGACGAGGGCGAGTAGAGGCCCCATTGGTGTTTGCGGGACCTGTACACAGTACAGCTCTGTTATCATCTCATAAACTCTGTTAGCATCCTGTCATCACTGTTACCATCCCGTCAACTCTGTTAGCATCCTGTCATCTCTGTTACCATCCCGTCAACTCTGTTATAATCCTGTCAGCTCTGTTATCATCCTGTCATCTCTGTTACCATCCCGTCAACTCTGTTATAATCCTGTCAGCTCTGTTATCATCCTGTCATCTCTGTTACCATCCTGTCGACTCTGTTATCATCCTGTCAGGTCTGATACCATCCTGTCAGGTCTGATACCATCCCATAAACTCTGTTAGCATCCTGTCGACTCTGTTATCATCCTGTCAGGTCTGATACCATCCTGTCAGGTCTGATACATCCCATAAACTCTGTTAGCTTCCTGTCATCTCTGTTACCATCCTGTCGACTCTGTTAGCATACTGTTAACTATGTTACAATCCTGTCAGCTCTGTTATAGTCCCATAAACTCTGTTATCATCCTGTCATCTCTGTTACCATCCCGTCAATTCTGTTATCATCCTGTCAGCTCTGCTACAATCCCGTCATCTCTGTTTCTATCCTGGCAGCTCTGTTACCATCCTATCTGCTTCATTACTAATAGGCGGAGGTAGGAGAAGCGAGGACTCAGTGAGGAGTCAAAATATTAAATCTTCGTCATCCTTCGAACACTTTCGGGAATTATCGGGTTAATTCCCTCTACTTCGTCACTCGGCAAAGAATGAGTCACGTGCTCGCATTTTAATAACCGAGGTTATTGTGTGTGGCTGCTACCTGACGTCTCTTTAAGTTTTTAGTTTAAAGGTGTGTTGTTCACATTTAACAAATTAGTCACACATCAAAATAATAGCTATATTGTTTTCTCGTTGCATTATTTCATGCAAATTTAATATTAAATTTGAATTTATTAATTAAACCGTACGGTGTCATTTTTATTAGTACCAAAATAAAAAATAACCCTGGAGTCACATGGTGGTTGATTATATAATATTTATATTTCAAGTCTAATCGAGATACATTTAGTTAAAAAAAATTACATAAAAAGAGGCTAACAAATAAGACAGGAGAAGAACGACTAAAAACTCATCGACCTAAGTTAAAAATAGAAAACTAAATATCGTTACTAAAAGGTGCTAGATCATAACTAGTGATGAAATGAGAGAGATATCCAATTGGATAAAATGAATAAGGAAAGAAAATCAAAACAACGTCGTTTTAAAAACTTTAATAAGCTCTGTACTGTAGGGATTGTGGATGCGGTGCAGAAAATATGACGCTTCTTTTCGAGACGCAACGCACCAGTGGGCGGACACAGCTGAAACGACGCTTTTCTTTGTCACGCGACGCAACGCACCAGTGGGCGGACACCGCTGAAACGACGGTTTTATTCGTCACGCGGCGCAACGCACCAGTGGGCGAGCACCTTTACTCGATCCACACGCAAGCCTATGTACAGTACAACGTTTTACCTGCACATTTTAAGACGTTACGTGTGGACCGGTAAACTGTACAATTATGTGAACTGCTCGGAGACGGTACAGGGAGACAAAAAGTCCAACAACTTATCTATCGGCGACCTGCACAAACATGTCGGTGCATGTGGACGCTTCCCTCCATCTTATCTACCCACGTTGCTCAGTGTCCACGGAGTTCAAAAATTTTGTTTTCTAATTTTTTAGATCAATTTTTATTTATTTATTTGGTTCAACGATGACATCTTCGTCAATGTTCACGTGAGTTTTAAAATTATACTGTGTGAACACCATTGAACTGCAACATATGTTTTTTTTACACAGTTTTACCTGCGCAGTCATAAATTAGTATTAAAATGTTGCATGTGGACCGGGCTTAACAGTCCCTACACGCTCTCTTGTGATTGGCTTAGAGCTCGTCACGTGCCCCTTATGTTCTGCGCTTTCGCTTGTTACGGTGGACGAAAGTGTGAATCCACGGTTCACGTTGCAAACCGGTTTGAGCATACAAGTCCGCGGGAATAAATGCGCCTGTGGGTGCAGGGAACGAAGTGGAAGGGGGGGGCTTGCTATTTTTAGTCATGTGATAGTAACGAGCCACGTTCAGTGGTTGACCTTGAAACAACTCGTCTACTTCGGCAACTCTAGTGCACACGGGCGAGAGTTTTGTCTACTAAATTAATTACAAGTCGACTGTTACCATGTTACCATGTAGATAAAGATGGGTATTTCCCACAGTGGCGGCTTGCGGCCTACTAAATAAGGGGGTTGTGAAAGATTTGGAGGAAGGGGGGGAGTTCTTAGCAAATACTTGAGCCAACCTTGAAATTATTTGACTTATATTATATTTATTAATAAAATGAAGAGTTTGTGTGTCTGTCTTCCATGAGTGTTGTACAATATCTACCGCAAGCAGAGGTCTGAAAATTTAAAATTAGTAGCCCCTGTGTACAAACATGTGCAACTTGAAACTGGAATTTTAAATTTTTGATTAGTTTTTTTTTTTAAAAACTGGGCCTGAAGAAATAAAACGAATATATGATTAAATATATTATAACCAAAATTATATTATAATAAATTTATTATAAGCCATTAATCCTTTAATTTTTTAAATGTTATTATAATAATTATATAAGTTTAACTATATAACAGTTACATTTTTTTCTACACCTCCTTGGTTTTACCTTAATTCTTACGTTTATTTTTAACACAAATATAAGTTACTTAATTTAACTGATTAAAATGATTATTATTATTATTATTATTTGCAGTGGTTTGATTAGATTTTTTTTAAATTTATTAAAAACTTGGAAACAAAGAAAAGCATTGCCCGTGGTACTTCTAGTAGTTGAAAATAAAAAGTTATTTTTAAGCGCGGCTCCATAGTTCCGTGATTTAACACAATAATTTTTATGTGTACTTGAACTGGTTGCAAGAGGTGGTGGGGGTGGATTTGTACAACAGGGATGGTTGAGGCAGGGGGGAGTGATGGGGTACGATCAGACCAATGGATGGGGGAAGGAGAGACTTTCCTTTAGATCCCCCCTCCCCCCTTTCCAGAAATGAAATCCTGGCTAGGTCACTGGGCTCACTACCCGTTCGGGCTATGCTCAACGCTAGTGGTGTGAGGGTTGAATAGGAAATGTACCGGAATTTGAGCGGCGAAATACTAGAAAACCATCCAGGAAAAAAATAATTGTTTACACGGGAGGGGGTTAAACCCCCCCGTCACCGACAAAACATAACCAGATGAGCTTAACTTTTTGACCATGTGTCCACCAACATATTAAAAAAAATCACTACTAGTAGTTTATTCAACATTATGCGGATTTATTCCAAGGAGAGAAGATTTGAAGGCGGAATGAAACCGACCACGCCACCGTTTCCAAACGTGCGACCTCAACCTCACCCCAAACCTACTTTTGTAAAACCATAGAAAACCCTGCCATTGTAGTGTCCATTATATTCACAGATTAACTTAAATTATTATATATGTTTAGCAATAAGGTGACCCGATGGCTAATTAATTTTATGATAATTAAAATAAATAAAAAACAAATAAAAACAAATTAATAAGTGTGAATTTAATTAAAAAAAGCCCACCCGAGGAAAGTGGAAAAATGTGGGAAGAGTCCAATGCACAAAGGAGACTTCTTTCTTTCTTCCATCTTATATTATATAGTAGAAATAGTCTACGCAACAATGTCGAGATACTACTCAATTTGTTTAATTTGTGTTTAAATGTGTGTATTACTATTTCTATTATATTTAGATAATTAAAATGTGTCAATACACTACTAAACATGTTTTGTTTTAATAATGTGGTAGAGTGATTAAAAACTCGTTTACCTGGTTCAGACATGTTTGGATCATCACAGGTGTGGCTAGAATGGCTATCCCTATTTGTAGTGATGCCTTTTTCCATCTAAGAGAGTGTTTAGCACTTCCCTTGAGCCGACATAAGACAGGCACTGCTTCAGATAGACACTTCCCTCTATATGACGGAAGGCAATTACATTATTGGGTTAAATGTTTCATGTCACGACGCCTCCCTCTAGATGACAAAAGGAAATTATTGGTTTTAGTGGAGTATGTATTGACACCTCACTCTAGATGACAGAAGACAATATTAGTTTAAGTGGTTAATGTATTGACACTTCATTCTAGATGGTAGAAGACAATATTGGTTTAAAAAGGGGTTAATGTATTGACACTTCACTCTAGATAACAGAAGACAATATCAGTTTAAGTGGTTAATATATTGGCACTTCACCATAGATAACAGAAGACAATATCAGTTTAAGTGGTTAATGTATTGGCACTTCACTCTAGATAACAGAATACAATATCAGTTTAAGTGGTTAATGTATTGGCACTTCACTCTAGATAACAGAAGACAATATCAGTTTAAGTGGTTAATGTATTGGCACTTCACCATAGATAACAGAAGACAATATCAGTTTATAGTGGTTAATGTATTGGCACTTCACCATAGATAACAGAAGACAATATTAGTTTAAAAAGGGGTTAATGTATTGACACTTCACTCTATATAACAGAAGACAATATCAGTTTAAGTGGTTAATGTATTAACACTTCACTCTAGATGGCAGAATACAATATTAGTTTAAGTGGTTAATGTATTAACACTTCACTCTTAGATGACAGAAGACAATATTAGTTTAAGTGGTTAATGTATTGACACTTCATTCTAGATGGTAGAAGACAATATTGGTTTAAAAAGAGGTTAATGTATTGACACTTCACTCTAGATAACAGAAGACAATATCAGTTTAAGTGGTTAATGTATTAACACTTCACTCTAGATGACAGAAGACAATATTAGTTTAAGTGGTTAATGTAATGACACTTTACTATAGATAACAGAATACAGTATTAGTCTAAATGGATACCTCTTGCATTGATACTTCACTTTATAATGTGACAGAAGACAATTATTGGTTTTAGTGGAGTATGTTTTTACACTTCCCTCTAGATGCACATGTATTGATTGACACTACGTTTAAAATGACAGTAGACGTTCAATAGCTGTGGTTAGCTAAACCCTCTTCGTCGACGCGTGACTAACTGCAGTCCTGTTTGTGTCGGTTTTGTATGATTCTGCCAACTTCAGGGGCCAGCAGTTCAACTTGCACTGAGACAAGGACAAACAACTAAACCACACGACAACAATTTACGTTTGGTAGATTTATTGTGTAGTACTCGTTTCACATCCCGTCAGGACCATCAGCATATCTCACTACCCATTTGGATTATCAGCTTGTCTCAATACTCGTCAAGACTATCAACATGTCTCAATAACCGTCGGGACTTACAGCTTGTCTCAATACTCGTCAAGGCTATCAACATGTCTCAATAACCATCGGGACTTTCAGCTTGTCTCAATACTCATCAATACTATCAACATGTCTCATTATCCGTCGGGACTTTCAGCTTGTCTCAATACTCATCATGGCTATCAACATGTCTCAATACCCGTTGGGACTTACAGCTTGTCTCAATACTCGTCAAGACTATCAACATGTTTCAATAACCGTCGGGACTTACAGCTTGTCTCAATACTCGTTAAGACTATCAACATGTCTCAATAACCATCGGGACTTTCAGCTTGACTCAATACTCATCAAGACTATCAACATGTCTCAATATCAGTCAGGATTATCCGAATGTCTCAATACCTTCGAAACAGCTCTACTTTAAAGAAAAATCAATGTTTAAGTCAATTTCATCTCACCCGCCTCGGTGGCGTAGTTGGCTAACGCGCTAGTCGTGTTGAGCTCGACCGCCGAGGATGGGGAGATCGAGGTTCGAATCTCGGTCGGGTGAACTGGGGGTGGTTTTTCCTAAATGGTTTTCCACTCTCCCTCCACGCAAATGTGGGTTCACTTCCTCTAAATTCAACCCTCCCAATTCCTAATCCATTAGAGTAATTAGTACTTAAGCGTATAACCCGAACGGGTAGTAAGACGCGGTGCTAAATATTATTATTATTTAAGTCAATTTACTCAAAATTTCCAGAAGACTCAGAGGCCCAACATCTATTTAGGGTCGTTGTATGTACCTGGTACTATAAATCCCACCTTGTATGCTCATAGTGCAGGATCAAAATTAATATAGAAACTGTGGTGTCTTAAGGTGGGAGTGTAGGGGACGCTAGAAAAGGTAAGGTGTTTTTGCAGTTTTTATAGCAAAATATTCTTTTGGCCAAAATAAAAAAATCTCCAGTAGAAACATAAAGTTTAATTTTTTTCCCCATGGTGATATCAACAGTTTTTGAATATTTATCATGAGCATAGTGGCATTTTTGCCAGAAACTTTTTAAATGAAGAGAAAAAGTTTTCATCAAATTCTAGGACATCCTTGACAGCTGATATTCAAGAAATGTCGAGGTCATCATGCAAAGAAAATTAAACGCCATGTTCCTACTGGATACATATTTGATTAATTTTGATCAACAAATTATTTGCTATATTATTGTTATCTATAGGTTTATTCACATTAGTAAAAACATCCAAAGAAATACAAAGAAACCCTCATGTGATAAAATAACGCTCACACCAGTTCCTTGGGGTTCTCGAAAGCTAGTATAGTGGCTAAGGATTATTAAAAAAATTATAAATAATTGGAACCCCAATGGGCTGAATATAGCTCCTCGTTAGGATGGGGGCGGGAATATTGAAAAAATATACCCCACCCCATAGCACATACGCGCCTATCAAGTTCGTAAAAAAAGAATAATATAATATAGCTACATACTAGGGTGTAGTAAGCTCAATTTACTAGGTGGGGTCCGATAGCAAGTTCTAGGGGGGGGTCCGGCCCCCCAACTCTTTCTTTCAAACTTTTCATAGTTAAAAAATATTTTTTGAATAAGTAGTTATGTTGAGATAATGGGTGGGGAAGGGTATTAAACCTACCTATACATAAGCTACATACTCCACTTCTGACAGTTGTTCTGTTATTTAAGATGATCTTTTCTTAGAGTGATTCCTCAAGTATGATTTTACAGTTGATAGCAAAAATGTTTGCCTCATTTTCTTGGACCAGGGGGATACCCAGGATTTTGAGCTTGGGTGGAGGGGGCTTTTTACGTAATAATTTTCATAATTGCAACATTATATTTCAATTACTGTAATATTTGGAAATTTGATTTGAAGTAGGGCGATAAGAAAGATAAATGAATCAGTGATGCCCCCTAAAAAACGGGGTTCCGGGGGTTTCTCCCCCGGGGAAAATTTTGTTTTTAAAGGGTGTAAATGGTAATATTTAAACTAATTTGTATTAAAATCGGATCCTCGACCTACCCTTTGTCACTGTGTACTCCACTGATTAACAGGTCAGTGTTTACACAGTCTTCTTCACTCCCAGGATTTACAGTTGGTGGGAGTGGGGGCATATAATAATATCTCAACTGCCCCTTCCCCTCTTCCTGATACAATAGTGTTTACATAATTGCTCTAAAATAATAATTTAAATTACTATAACCACATCAAAACTTTATGTACAAAGAGTAAAGACTTTAACCATTTCTAAAAAATATTACGGTATCACAGGTCCAGTTTTCATTTAAGTGCAAATTTACAGTAAAATTTAAAATCAACAGAAAAAAGTATTCCTTTGAAAAGCCCTAATTACTGCACCAATCTAATCTCTTTTATATGAAATATTGTTTAACAAAATATAATTGATTAATTGACGGAACATAATGCTAATAATACTTTTGTAATATCCTTAATTTTCTGGGGGAGGACCTTCAGCTTGAGCCCCCAAAGCCCCCCTCGTGGGTGCGCCCCTGTCTTGGGCCCCACTTACTCGGCCCATTCTAAGAAACGTCATTTGTTTTTAATAACATAGGAATGTATGAGAAAAAAAGTATTTGAAATGTTGACAGAGCTAATTTTAAAATCGAAAGTTGTACAAGATGTATCTTGAAGGTGAATATTAAACTATTCACTAACTAATATTTGGTTGATGACATACACAATTAAAACTGTAGTAGGAATAAAAAACTTAAACATTAGGTATTTATATGTATTTGTGGAAGCCCCTTTAACAAACTCCAGAGGTGATTCATTGAATCCCAGGGGGGTCCGCTACACCTTTTTACGCATTTGGCTACATATCAAATACAATCGCGAAGAGAAGCTATAGAAAATAAATATAACTAAAACAAGATAAATTAATTAAAAACAAATACTCCTGTCGGTTCGGGAGAGCTCGTAAATAAAAAAATAAAAACTTATTAATGGAAAATGACGATAGAGTCACCTACGCCTACTGTCGGTAGCCAATAGTCGCAACAACGCTGATTTCGTGGAAGATAGATCTTTTAATGTAATACACTAAATAATTTCTTCAGAACCAGGGTCCTCACTTATGTTGAACGATAAAAGGCACATATTATCGTGAGTCTATTTAATTTCCACTGTTTGTAGATTTAATATCCTATTATTCCTTTGTTCATATGTTGCTCTCTGTTATTTGCTTTTGAACTAAGCTCATGCCTAGTTTTGCTCTCTATGAGTTGGTTTTGAACTAGATTTGCACCTAGTTTATTTTTCTTTTCCCATGTTGGCTATAAACAGTAAGTTCATTGTTATTGTGGCGCTCTTCTGGCTGCTTAAAAATCAAAATAAACGGCGGATATTAGGAGTCTTCCACATAACTTTTTTATACACAGCCCTACACACGGAATTACGAACACATTATACGCTTGTTCATTATCTCCGCTTCTGTGAGTCCTGTACAGATTTGTGCATACATTTTTATTAATATGTGGTAATGATTATTTATTGTGATAATCTTAATACAAAATAATTTCCATTTTATTGCTTGGTTTAAAATATTTTTAATTGATTTATTTATTCTTTTTATACTAAATCTACAGTAACAGATAAAATTAGTTTCCTATATACTATGGCCATAAATTATGTTTCAGTATTGTTATTATTTTTCAAACCCTTTTGTCTATCTGTAACTTTTATTAGTTTACCATTAAGTTTACTTTGTAATTAGTAATGTTGAGTTTTAGGAGTTTACATTTGAATTTAAAAATTCAAGTCGTTTCTGTACCTACTGCAATGTTAGTTTTTGTTTTCACATTTCAGGGGTTAGGCCATCTCTTGTGTGATATGGCAACAAGCGTACCAACCAATTTGGCCAACGTGGACCAAGAACAGGTCAAATCTGTGAGTACACAAGTATGGTATGATAGTTTTAGGGCTACCAAATTACTGGACATTTAGCTCCAGACAAGTAAATTTAGGTCAGATTAAGTTAAGTTTGATAGCCTTATATAGTTCTTTGAACTGTTTAAGCCAGTATTGAAGACCGCAAATAATTTTAATAAATGCTCAATATACTTCTGAAGCAGAGATATGTACCATTTTTCTTTGATTCCACAATGGCATCGATTGTAAAAGACACCTTATTTTTTACTATCGCCAACAGAAAAAAAGCTTTGATGCAAAGATAGTAAATAATTTACAAACAAACATAGAACCTTATTTATCAGTAGTTATTCACTTCTTCTTTCTGATTCAATCTGAGCCGTGTGGTTTAACGTGCTACTCTCGAGTTGGATTAGACTGCCGAATACGGGAAGGTTGGGGTTCGATACTGGGCAGATGCACTGAGTTTTTTTTCCCTAAAATGGCTTTCCACTCTCCTTCCATGCAAATGCTGGTGCACTTCCTCTCAACAAAACTTCCTAATCCCTAAACCATTAGTTTAATTAGTATATTATAAGCGTATATCCCAAACAGGTATTAAGATGCGGTGCTAAAAAAGAAATTATCAATATGATTCTTCCGAACCATCTTTAACCTTATCATCCCATAACATATCATCTTCTTAGCCATAGAGAGTTGGTTGAAAAAGAACGGATTCTAAGATGCCATCAATTCTATTTTTAGAGACATTTAAATGGGGAAAAAAGTCTCTCGGAATCGAACAAATGCGGTATTTTAAAACATAGTAAATGTGTTTTTTCTTCATAGGCAACATTTTAAGACCACGCTTACAACATACTATTCATAAGTTATACCCATTAATAGTGATACCCCACCCCCACAATTTCCAAAGCAAATTTCTGGTGGTAAAAACACAAATATAAAAAAACATTACTGCATATAATCATATTTCTACTTTTACATTATGTTGAAATCTTTGCCGATATAAAAATCTAGTTGTAATCATTCTTTTGAAAACAAATTTATTTTGTTTTTATCTTTTCTATTTATTTAGTTTCGAGATTTCTTGGTGTCTTACAACAAATTGTCGGAAATCTGCTTCACTGACTGTGTTTGGGATTTCACTACAAGAAATGTTAAATCTCAAGAGGTAAGTTGGAAGAAATCAAAAACTGGTACAACTAGTATTATTTTACAGAACTATGCTTAGTAAAGTTTGGAAAATCGAAATGATCATTATGTTATGAATATAGCCTAATCAAGTATCATAATTTGAAAAATGACACCTGGACATGGGAATTGAACCAATTATCTTTGGTTTAGCGCGCTAATGCTATACCGCTGAGCTTTAGGATTTGTTCTGTATTCAGGGTCATTTTTCACTCATACTTTAAGGCAGTGTCTTTGATTGATGTTTGGAAATCATCAGATAACAATGAGCTATCATTGATATAACAGAGACCACCCTCGAGTCACCGGTGAATCTGGTATCCCTGCTTTTGATATCCCTTCCTTGGGTATGCCATTCACATTGCTAGTCTCAGCTTTCTATTTCTGTGCGGAGTGGAAATGTGCTAAGCAGTCAAGTACATGGTTGGTCCCGAGTCGCTTCCTCTTTACTACACTACAATAGAGACTTGTTCCTACAAATGATAACACCATCTATTCAACATTATATAAACTTTATTACATACAAATACACAGAAGCCTCGATTACACATGAAATCCAAGGACACTTGATCGCTTGACTAAATAGGGCTAGTGTTGAATCCAATTATGTCCTAAGACCCCTCCTGTGCAAGTTAGGTTATGTACTAACTTCCGTGGAAATAGATCACACGATACACTGCTTGTCAACTTAAATCATCCTAGTCTCAGCTTCGACTCTATTGTAATAAGGCCACTTCTGATTCTCATCGCTGTAATAATGTCCTTGTCCACTGCTATAATCAGAATGTCCTCCCAGTTAAAAAGTGACCTGTGTCTCTCGTCGTCTGTTCAAACTTTGTTTCCTTGCCAGGTCATGTGATCGATACTTGCGCACCTGGTGGCTACTAAGATAACTCAATTTACTCTATGTTGTTAAATTATATAGTTGTGACATGACGGTTTGTCACATGAGGCGAATCCTGGATGGCTCAGTGGTAAAGCATTGGCACGTTAAACCAGATATCTCGGGGTTCAATTCCCTTGTCCAGATTTCATTTTTCAATTTATGAATATCAAGAGGAAAGAAGTCTTGGTTGTCCCTCAGACTCAAGCTCATGTGTAGGCATATTGGTGTATAATAATCAATTTTATAAAGCATTATATTTGATCTTAATTTGTAGAGTAAGATATTTTTCATTACCATTTAAATAACATGCACTGATGGACATGCAGTCCAATGTCACAGACTCACAATATATTACTGGATTGTCGACGAGAGAGATCAAGATTCTTATCTTATGGTTTTACCATCCACCCCTTTATACTGATGCGGGTGCACTTCCTCTCAGCTACCTCCATTATCTCTAACCCTTAGACTAATTTGCACTGGTAGTCATGTGGTTTGATGTGTCAGGCTCACAATAGATTGGATTGCTGGTTAAGGGAAGGTTAAGGTTCGAGTCTTGACCAAGTGCACTGAAGGTGGTTTTCCCATACTCTCCGCATGCAAATATGGGTGCATTCTAATCGTCCTTAAATCCCTACTACATGGATTAAACTTAAATGTTAATATTCCCCAACTTAGCACTAATGTTGCACACTATTTTTAGGACCGCTGTGCCCTAAATTGTATGGAAAAATACCTCAAGATGAACCAAAGAGTGTCCCAAAGATTCCAAGAGTTTCAAATGATTGCCAACGAGAACGCATTAGCGGCAGCTCAGAAGATTGGGGCAGTTTCTCGGTGATAGGAAAAGTTTAGGGAATTTTATTTATACTTAGATGAGTAGTTAATTTGTTGTGTGAATAATTGTTGTGCACATTGACTGCAATTTGGGACAAAGGCGCTATTCATTATTTAAAATAAAAGGTAATGAAGAAGCTTAATTTATTTAATTGATACAAAACTATAAAGAGAATAGGAAGGTATTGCAAAGACAGCAAGACATTATTGTTAGCAAAAGCTGTTTCACATGTATCCAGCCATTAAATACTTTTGACTGTTACTATTTGTCATTTGGTCAACTTTTAAATCTTTGATTATAAATTCTATACCTTTTTCTGATATTTTCAACAGTTGGCAACACATTGTTTATTTCAAATTCAAGATAAACTAAAAGTTTTCCCTCCAAAGTAGTGGTTCCTTTTTCAGCTGATGCCCTTGGTTGATAATCAAATTCCTATGCCCCTCCATATTTTTTGGAATATTTATAAAAAAACAATTCTTTCTAGTCATTTATTTTATACAAAAATCAATTTAACACTGGCAATATAATGGTAGAAAAAAGTGACTGAAGATCATCATTATGGTTAGCACTGTTTTGTTTTCATCATCTCTTGAAAATTAGGTTTGATGTTTGACAGAGCACACCACAAATTGTTTCCACTTCAAGTCGAAAACGCTGTTTATTTTTTAGGAGAATCATAGTTGAAGATTCGATGGTGTTGCACGTGGCCACAATGGTAACTTAGGTCAGCGCTTTTCAAACTATGCTCCGTCGAGCCCTTTGTCTCCGCCAGTTATCTCAGTCCCTGTGAGGCAATTTTATAATATTCTTCATTTGTTTTTCACACTATAAAATAGCATCAGTAATTAGGATTGCCAATTTCTTCAAATCTGAATAAAGGGCATTTGCCAACGGTGTAGCCAGAATGCGTGATATTTTATGTTTGCACAATAGGTACTTTTCTACTTGTAAGAGTTAACTGTTGTTATTGAGTGTTCATAATATTAGTGTAAAAAAATGCTACGAGGGCTCCAGCCTGTATTGTTTCTGGTGGAGGGGCCCCTTCTGTCTGAAAAGTTTGGGAACCTCTGACTTAGGAGGAGGGTGGAAAGGAGAACTGGGGAGTGAATCAGAGCCTTGCAAGTTTGAAATTAAACACGGCATGCACACTTTTGGCTGGTCACCAAATTTATTTTAACTGCTAGGCAGTGTTGCCAATATTGCCATGAATAATTATCTGAATTACTTTGGAAAAGTGGTTTAAATAAATAATATCTGATTTTTTAACATTATTTCCTCAATTGTTCCCCACCCCCTCACCCCCCAAGTGTTTCACGTGACCCAGGTTGGGAACCACTGCTCTAGCAGAACCAACACCAGGAATTGATTCAATTAATTTTTTAAGGTGTTATTTCGTGGGTACTCACTGCTATGCCCGAGAAAACAAGGCTAGTTTGTGTGTATTTTTTTATTCAATACTTGCTCACATGCACATGATTACAGCTCATAAATTCCCTAACTGCTTGTATTTATAGAGTGTTTGTAAGCTTGCCACTTTTTTTAAAGTAAGAAGCTATGCCTTCCCATTTTTATTATAGTTTTATGTTTATTCGTTATTTGGCAAAACTTAAATGTCGTACTTGGACAGTTGTTAAATAACATGTTCAGCACCGATAGTTCAGTCTCACGTTCATGGATAAGAATGAGATGATAATTTTAGTGCTTTACAGCCATTTCCCATTTCCTTTACAAAATCGACCTTGTTTGATACAGTGTCATAGTATATTAGTTTTTTTGTTTCGAAGTACTGTTATCAGCTGTATGCAATTAATCTTAGTGATGTGTTGTCTACTATATTTGAATGAATTGCATATGTGGGGCGATCAATTTGGTGTTCAAATATTTGTTAAATTTGTTTCATTAGAATGTTACCCATAGTATCAGATTTCAAAATTGAACAATAAATGCTTTGTTCCTATGCATTTTGATCTTTTGATTTTTTTATTGTATCTAAATTTATTTAAAAAAGGGATTTTTTAATATCTAGACAATGAACACATTTAAGTTATGTATTAAGCGGCAGAATGTAAAATATTAATATAGAACTTATGCAAATACTTTGTAAAAGAATGTATATTGTAAGCCTATAGGTTATATTAAAAGGTTGATATGGATAAAATAAACAATGTTTGCAAGTTTTTTAATTTGAATAATATTTTGTTCAAATGAAAATAAGAAATTTGCAACAACAACAAAAAAAAATGTAAAGATATTGAATGGTACCATAGCAAAATTTATTAGATATGTAGTATTTCTTTATAATAAAGTCCTAAGGTACATTTTACACTAATTGTCATGTTTAACCTTCTGAGACTGAAGATGCTCCATGTTTGAAAATACTCAACTCTTGCCCGATATGAATATTGGTGTGCAGATCCAACAAACATTTATAACAAAGTAGCCATTCATTGAGTCAGAACATTGATGACAGTTGGTGGGGATGCAGGTACGGCGATAAACAAATGGAGGACTACCGTTGAATAACCCAAAGGAACAAAGACACTATACACCTACAGTGGCTCCTTACACAACTAATAATATAGTCACATCAATTGGTATCATACTTTTTATTTACATTATATTCAGAGTCCATAAATGAAGAATGAGATGTCAAATATCCATCCTGATTTATTATTAGGTAAAACTAGTATGAATTGTAAATGTGCACTGGTCTATTTATTTTCCTAATACAGGCCATACCGTTTTTATAAATCGTGATTTTTGGCGTTAATAACATTCAGAGTGGTATTGAAAGCATACTGTTGCTCAAAACAATGGAAATATTTTGTTTTAGACTATGTACTATCATATTTCTTTGATTCTATGAAACACTTTTTTTTTACATTTAAATGTCTTTAAAAACGAAGTGTGTCTTTGAATCGATGGTATCTTAAAACCACCGTTCTTTTTTGACCAACACACTCGTTGGCTCAGAAGATGATCTATTATGGAATAATAAAGATAAATACGGCTCAGAAGAATCAGACTGATATTTATTCAGAAGAAAAAGATGAATAACATAGGCCTAACTACTGATAAATAGGAAGGATTTGGCATCAAATAAATCTATGCCGGGACCAAGGATTGAGCCCCAGACCACCAGCACAAAAGTTCGACACCTTACCCCTAGACCGCCAGGTCTGTTGTTAGTAAATTTAATAGTATAATAAAAACATTTCTTAGATAGAGGGTATTTTAGCTATTTATTTTCTTAGAATCAAAGCTTTTGTTTCTTTTGGTGGTACGAAAAAATTAAGGTGCGTCTTACAATCAAAGACTACAGTAAGTGTTGATAGCCTTAACTATATCAGGTCCAAATAATTTGCATTAGCAAATATCTAACTGTATATCTTTTCCATTGTTGAAACAAAAAGAAAAAAAAACCTAACAATAAAAGTTAAAAGATAATATTTAGTATTGTGTGCTATTGACATAAACACTAAAAGCTATCAGGCTCCGCATTTATTACAATCATTTTACAGATGTAAATTCATGATAATAAACTATGGACACTGCATTAGTAGTCATATCATAATTACAAATGACAATATATTGAAATATATTTTTAACTATTTACTATTTGTATTATTACACTTTGGCATTAAATATTGATCTATTTTCTTATAAACATTCAAGAGCAATTATTCTAAAAAAAAAAATTGTGGCTATTGTCTTAAATGTTAACACTTTGTTACATTATTAACAACAATAATATTGATTAACTATCTAGCAATATTATTTTTCATTTGAAATACTAATTTCGATAATATTTTTTATAAGTTTGAATACAAATGTAAAAATCTCAGAAAAAATGTGTCTTATATCAAATTCTAGAAAAATAATAATGATAATATTACATTACACTAATATTTAAAAATTAACTCGTCTAAAAATCTCAATGTTGTTTCAAATTATTAGTCAATAATTTTACAAATACCAATTTTTTAAATTCCATTCGAACTTGAGATTGAAAACATTGTTTCTCATAGCAATGTTTAACAGTGTTCGCCTACTAGGGGGTCTATATCAAATGGAGCGCTCCATCGTCCCTGTAATATTTTATAAATATATTTTCATAAGGAACAGTAAATTAAAGAAGTTGGGTGGAAAGTAGCTGCTTTACTCCAATTTTGATACAAATGGACATATCTGGCAGCTATAAAAAGTTATTAGATTTACCGCCACTGTCACTTTTGATAAATATTAGTAATACCTATAAAATAACACTAAAAATATAAGAAAATATTATCAATGTCAACCACAATTTTTTTTACACCCATTACTGTTTCCAACCTGTGGCTTCCTATGAAAACCAAATTAATATTCTGTCATTTTGAATTTTTTGGTTAAAAGAATATTAGAAGGCAAACATAATTATTTAGGCTTAACATATAATTATGTACATTTTGTATTCTGTATTGAATTTAAAATGTAAAGTGGCATGTACCTATCTATCTTTTCTTAAAGAACTGCAATGATTTGCACCCATAAACTCTTAAAAATAATTCTATACATCTCACGATTATTTCCCACTTTATTTTGGAGTTCCCCGATATTTAACAAAATATCATAAGAACTTTCTTCTCCCCCAACTTCAAGTAGGCGGCAACCTTAATATTACATCCAAACTTTCCTAAAAGTGTGTTTTTAAAATAACTCTGTTTCAAGAGTTTGTATTTTAATAGCATTCAAATGCAACAATTTTATTTTGAGTCTTTTATATTTAATTGCAACAAGATCTCATAGGAACTTGGACATCTTCTTGGTGCGCCGAACGTCGAAGAAAGAAAGCATCGGTGGATCTTTCTTTTCTTTTGATATGAATCACTTTCTCCACAAGGTATGTGATGGCTTCCTCTACAAACATTAATTACAATTTAAATGATGAAAACTTTTTATAAATACATTATTTAATTGAGTAATGTCTTGAATACCAAGATGGTTTAGAGCACATTTCAAGTATCTAAACTACCCTGGTAGTTAAATACCTTCTTTCGAATCAAAGTTCTTATACATGTCTATTTTAACATCAATAAAATAAATATCCACTTCAGTGGCATCACTCTCGTGCTGAACTGGCCTACTGAAGACTGGGAGATCCAAGTTTGAATCCTGATCGGGACTACTGAGGGTATTTTTTTCTTAAATGGTTTCCCACTCTCCATCCCCACAAATGCGGGGAGATTACCTATTAAATGCTTCCTCGTGTCTATCCCATTATCATAATTACCATATATGCTTATAACCTGAACAGATAGTAAGACGCGATGATAAAAAAAGTCTGTTGTTTACTGGAACTAGTTCCTTATTCTGTTTACTTCTTTTCACCCTTCACCTACAAGCACTCTTTATCTTATAAATCAGAAAAAGGGGAAAGAAACCTATGAAACTTCTTATCTCAAGGTAAAGAGGAAAGCTCGCTGCTAGTTATCAAATACTTGTTTAACACTGTGAAGTTAAATACTCCATTTAGGACTTATTAAATATTTTTTTTACCACCGTGTGCTACTACCCCTTGGGGTTATACACTTATATACTAATTACGCTAGTGGTTTTAGGAATCAGAAAGGTTATATTAATAGGAACTGTACCCACATTTGCGAGGAGAGGGAGTGAAAAACCACCCTCAGTACACCCGACTAAGATTCGAACCACAATCTCCCCATCATCGGCAGTCTAAATGAAAATCAATTTATCTATATTATCCAATAAACTTCATGGCTCAACTTTATAGTTGTGTTTTTTGTCACTATGTCTCACTACCAGTTTGGGTTATATTCATTTGTACTAATTACGCTAATGTCTAACATAAGGAAGGTTGAATTTAGATAAAGTGTACCCACATTGCTTGAAGAGGAAAGTGGGAAACCATTTAGGAAAAACCACACTCACTACACATGATTGTTGTTCGAATCCCTAAGTTCTTGTCATCGTCGGTCCAATTTAAGGCTATAACGACTACTTAGACCAGGGGTTTCCAACAGGCAGCCTACGATGCCTTTTTTAGTGGCCCACAAAGTTTCTTGGAAAAGTAACCTACTGTAATAAAATTGATGTTTTTAGCCAAGAAACGAAAAGTTTTGACTTGCTTGGAAAAATTATGTTCATGCTTAATTTCCTACTTACATATGCTGTATTAAATTGATGTATCAAAGATAGTATATTTTAATCAGAAAATTTGTTTAGTAGGAAATTAAACGTATTTAAATTACTACTTATTTCATTCACAATTAAATACCTGATCTCGTTTTTGCATTACTTGACAAAAATTAGATGATTATGATGCGGCCCGTTACTAGACTCGTGGATTCAATTGTAACCCTCGGGAACTTTCAAGTTGGAAACCTCTGCCTTAAACTATTCAACCAACCAAAACGAGTCTTTTATGATTTATTTGTGAACAGGACTCGCCTATGTTAATGTTCTCCTTCGCTGATGTAAGAAACCATGATGCAATATCTCTCTCCTTACAGAACCTCGCTATAGTCTCATGCTGGATGCTACTACCATGAATGTCGCACTTGTTTGCCAGCAGAATTACAGGGATGTGACTGCCGTCATACAACGTCACCTTGTCCCGGAGGTCCGTCAACCACTGAAACACAAACAGGGCGATGAGTAGAGGAGCACACAGGCAAGGGTCGAGCACACAGATTGTGCGTGTAACTGAGGGTCAATCTCGACTGGGAACATTAACAAAGATATCAATATCGGAATTCATCTTAAGAAAATATAAAAACCAACAATGTTTGCTCGAGAGAAGCGCACAAGGATGAGAATAGGGGAGGGAACAAGATGAACCGTTTGGAGATCAAACCCTTGTCCCTATATTTGAGTTAGAGTCCTTAGAATACACTCAAATTTAAAGGTGTATGTTCACTTATCCTTAGATTATATTTAATATAATTCAGCTCACACACCCTTCTATGGTCGAATGGTCTAGGGCATCACTCTCACAATAGACTGAACTGCTGATGACAGGGATACCGGGGTTTGAATCTTGGTCAAGTGTACAGAGGTTTTTTTTACTCTATAAGGTTTTCCACTCTACCTACATGCAAGTGCAGGCACATTTCCTCTAAATTCAACCTTAACTATCCCTAACACATTAGCATAATTAGTACCTATGTGTATAGCCCGAACGGGTAGTGATATGTGGTGCTAATAAAATAAATACTATTAAAATTGGTCTTTCACCCTCCCTTTGAAATAAATATTGATGCATTTGTTCTTGTTCTCATTTCTTCCTCATATGGTACAATAATTAATAATCTTGCTTACTTCATTCTAGTCGAGAGATAGTTTAGTTTTCATGTAGTACAAAAGCAAGTGGGGTAAAAGTTATTTGGAGTTGACTAAAACTCTAAAAGTGAAGTTTTTAGATATTAATAATCCTTCTTTTTAAGTATTTATAAACACTATTCTAGAAATGAAAATGATATTAAACTGAGTAACAAAAATAAAGTCAGGAAATTGTATACTTTTTCTATAGTGCCTGTACAGGCTATTAATATTTTACAGTGAACACAACAACCAAAGCCCAGACAGTTAACTTACCTCTTGGTGAACAAACCCAATTTTAAAGTTGTACATTTGAGGCTTTCATCAGGAGTTGACCTTTATACAAGTAAAGACTGACACCTTAGATCAGTCGGTAATGAGTCTACCTTCTAAGTTAAGGGTCCTGGATTCAATTCCCAGCATGGACGAAAAATGTATCATAGATAAAATGTGGGTTTCTTCATTCACAGTGATGAATTAACGGTCGGGGGTTGGGCGTTGTGTATATTCTAAGTTAAGGGTCCTGGGTTCAATTCCCAGCATGGCCGAAAAATGTATCATAGGTGAAATGTGGGTTTCTTCATTCACAGTGATGAATTAACGGTAGGGGGTTGGGCGTTGTGTCTATTCTAGATTTAAGTTAGTTTATAAGTTGTGTGTTGACATCAGTTAGTTCAGAAAGCCCAGATTAAATACCTTATTTTGTTAATGTAAGTCTAATCTATTAAAATTAACCAATATTAAGTTATAATTAGACTCGCCTTCTCTATTGATTGAAATGTTGCCAATCTTGAGAGGTCAAATACCACAGCTGCGGCCATTCTGAAATATTTAACAAGATATTTTTATTATTTTTCTTTTATACAAGTCTACTTATGAGAAATTACCTGCTTTGGCAGTCAAATGCTCCAAAGTGCCGCTCTTGCAATACACTGAACTGCTGTTCACAGGAAGATAGGGGTTCAAATCCCAGTCGGGTGAACCAAGGGTTGGGTTTTCCTAAACGGTTTTCCACTCTCCTTTCACGTTAAAGCGGGTAGATTACCTCTAAAATGCTTTCAACGTACCTACCCCATTATAATAATTATCATATTTATTCTTATAACCTGAACAAACGCAATGATGAAAAAAATATATACAAATCCCAATTTTGAATTAAATTCTACCGAATATTGGATGTAATTTGATTTTAAATTTTGAATCTAGTTCAACTTTATCAACTATTAAGATTTTAGAATTTAATACAAATCTTTGATTAAATTTGGATTTGAAAATTCTAAGATTCACACAAGCTTGAAATATTATTACTAAGGATTAAAAATACTAAAATAAAGAAGTTTCAGTTTATAGTAATCCACGTGTGTTAAGTGCTTGTTTAACACAACATAATTAGTTTACAAGTCAAGTGTAAGTAATAGTAGAATAGCGAGTAGATGTATTGTACTCACGCGTACTTGTAGTACACTCTGGTCAGGTATCCAAACCTTTCATGGCCTGCTATATCCCTGTGTGAGAAAATAAACAGATAAAGGGGTGAACAAGACCAAGTATAATTAATATAATTTGTATGGAAGTAATAATTATTATTCATCATTTCTAATCAAAGCACTTTAAGGTGGGAGTTTAGAGAACAAAGTTCAGTGTTTTTGCAGTTTTTATGTCAAATATTTTTTGGTCAAAATAAATCAAATATTTATCCATTAGAATCATAAAGTTTATTTTTCTTAACATGGTGATATCAACAGTTATTGAATATCTGTCAAGGTTGTCCTGAAATTTTATGACAACTTTTTCTCTTCATTTAAAAAGTTTCTAATCTAATGCCGCTCGGCTCATGACATATTCAACAACTGTAGGTATTACCATGTATAGAAAATTAAACTCTTTGTTTCTACCGGGGCAATATTTATTTATTTTGTCAAAAAAAAAAAAAGTTAGCTATAAAAACTCAAGTTCTTTAGACTACCACCTTAACCAATGGCATGCCCAAGGGAGGACCAACAGAGCATTTACCCTCACAGCCTCAAACATTAAATAATGTTGATAAAAACTTAAAATTATATAAAATAGAACTAAAATATCATGCACTTAAATGAGTCGAATGTATTGGATAAATTTTGAGACCAGGCTTACAACTTGCTATTAAGTAAGGTCTACCCATTTTGCACCTTGAAATTATCAGTTGGAAAAAAACACAAAACTAATAGCCTAGATACATCATATGTAAGGCTGTTGTCAGATAACATTTTAATTAGTACTGCACTATCTACAGTTCATAGAGCTAATTAGCTAGTTTATAAAGAGCAAAGGTTATCAAAATAGTTTTACTAGAATTTAAAATAAAACTGATTTTTTAAACATGTTATATTTTCTCCAGACTTTATTAATGAACCAAAGAGTGGTGTATATACTTAGCACATTTGATTAGTTTTTATAAAAGCAACCTGCTGTAAATTGAAAAAAAAAATTAATTTATTGAACTTACATTGTCCAAATAGTTGCCCTAAGTTACCATAAAGAGAATTCCAAATAGTTTCTAGAGTAATTTAATATTCATAAATTTTTTAAGATTAGACAGACCCCTGTCCCCTCAAGTGGAATTCTTCCAAAATTATTTTGATTGAATGCCCTCTCACCAATAAAGTACATTTCTGGGTACACCACTGATTTTAACAATGCATCTATGATCATCTCGGCTCTCATTTTCTTAATAGTTTACAAAACTTTTGTAACAATGATAGATTTTAACACAAGACATTTCATGCTGTGGTAAAAAGAAATATAACCATGGCTGGGTGGAATGTCTAATATATGGATGCATTGGATGGGGCTAGCAACCATTTGATATTGTGCTAAGGTGGCCACCTTGGTCAGCAAGAAAATATCAATCGCTATCAGGCCACATGGCTTAAAATGCAACAGTCTTTATTGTTTTCTAGAATTACTTTATTCTGTCTAAACTTATACTCTCTTTCAACCTTCACCTACAGTCGCCTTTTGTCATGTCAATAAGACAAAAAAGAGGGGAGGGGGGGGTGGGGGGGGGAACTATGAAACTTCTTATCTCAAGGTAAAGAGGAAAGTTCGCTGCTAGTTCTCAAATATCCTTAAAAATTCGTTGAATATGTTAATTTTTTTTTCTATTTAGCACCGCGTCTTACTACCCGTTCGGGTTATACACTTAAGTACTAATTACTCTAATGGATTATTAATTGTGAAGGTTGAATTTAGATGAAGTGAACCCGCATTTGCATGGAGGGAGAGTGGAAAACCATTTAGGAATAAACCACCCCCAGTTCACCCGACCGAGATTCGAACCTCGATCTCCTCGTCCTCGGCGGTCGAGCTCAACACGACTAGCGCGTTAGCTAACTACGCCACCGAGGCGGGTTTTTTTTTCCTTCTATTAATCAAACTCAAAATGTAAGGTTGGGAAAATAACCCTGTTGGAATTTTTAGAATTGATTTTAGCGTGAACCATATTTTGAAATAACATACCATAGAATTAAGTATTGCTTTAGAGTTGAACGTCTTTGGGTCAATTGCTCACTTCAGAGAGGTGGCCTCCTCATTGTACTTTCAAATCCCAATAATATTATTAATTTGATGTTAAATAGAGATATTTTTAAACTTTTCACTCACCACAGTTGTAGATTCACTTTAGTATTTTTGTCCCATTGCAAAGATTTTATGGAAAAGTCGGCGCCGATTGTTATTTTGTAATTGGAAGAAAATTTACCTGCAAAAAATGTTCCAAAATAATTAAAAGTTTTAATATAAACTAGTAAATAATTTAATTTCCATACAATTTTATCATATAAATGTACATAAAATATTCAGAACAGATTTAATAGAATTTATATGACTTTGCAATTAAGTTTGTAGACACATTTAGCTTGGTTATGATTTTAAATAAATATGTTATAACAATTGCATTTAAGGTGGTATTGCAGGGAACACGAGTTAAGTATTTTTTCAGTTTTCATAGCAAACATTTTTTTGGCAAAATAAACTAAATATTTATCTAATAGAAATATAGAGTTTAATTTTCTTCACATGGTATGATGGTGACCTCAATAATGCTTAAGGGTGTCTTGGAATTTGATGACAACTTTTTCTTCTCATTTAAAAAGTTTGTCATCTAATGCCCCAATGCTCTTGACAGATATTCATCAACTGTTGAGATAACCATGAAAAATAAAATTAAACTCTCTATGTTTCTACTAGGATAATACTTTATTTAATTTTGGCAAGAAAATTTGTATTCTATAAAAACCACAAAAAAACTCCACTTTTTAATTATCTTTGTGAATTATACTATTTTGAGCGAATAGTATTAAATATGTGTATATTAATTTCATCCTTTCAATTTATAATAACTTGCTTAATTGGCTGCTTGGTCTAACATGCTACTCTCATGTTGGACTAGACGGCCGATGACAGGTAGATTGAGGTTTGAATCTCGGTTGGGTGTACTGAGGGTGGTTTTAAAATCCACCCTCCCTCCACACAAATGCGGGTACACTTCTTATAAATATAACCTCCCTAACCCCTAAAACCATTAGTTTAATTATAATATAAGCGTATAACCCAAACAGGTAGTAAGACATAGTGCTAAAAAAGAATTATAATATACCTACTTTTGTTGATAAAATGATAACAAATATACCCAAGAACTTGGGATGTCCATGTGTAGATAAGCGTGCACGCACACACATGCACACACACATGCACACACACACATGCACACACACGCACACACATTTAGAATGTTAGGTACATGTGCATACACGATAAACTTGACATAAGAGAAAACACTAACTAAATACATATAACTAGCGTCCCAATTGATCATTTTCTTCATCATGTTCACTTTGGGTATGGGTAGGATTGTATGTAAAGTTATGTATGCCAAATCAGAACTTTAACAAAAAAAACATAACGATCAAAATTTTCATAACCGAAATCTGTTTTCACTGTTGTTTTCAAGTAAGAATTAGACTTTTAGGGAAATCAAAACAATACTTGGTTGGTTTTTCTACTCTATTATTAATCCCATATTTGAACTTTTAGAAGTCTAATGTGCTCTATCTACGTTATTCATATCTGTAGTAATAGATCAACTTCACACCTTTCACAAGTAGACAATAAAATGAACCCCAATTTGAGAACAAAAATGAAAGCATCAGTGATAGTAAAGAAATTGTTCATCATTTTTTAAACAGATTGCATTTTCATCTCTTCATTGTTAGTAACAATATTATTACCAGAAAACAAGGTTACATTATTTAAACTAAAAACACTCACCAAAAAATAAAATTTTGAAAAGGTTTTTGTAAACAATGTGTCTTACTACTCGTTTGAATTGTACACACATGTACTATTTATGCTAATGTCAGTAATGTGTAAGGAATAAGTCCATTTGTACACACATGTACTATATACTATTATAATGTCAGTGATGTGTAAGGGTTAAGTAAAGTTGAATTTAGAAGAAGTGGACCAGCATTTTTGTGGATAGGAATAGTGGAAAAACCACTCTCAGTGAACCCGAATGGGATTCAAACCACACTATACCCATCACCGGTAGTCCAGTCTAAATTGCGAGAGGGATGCCTTGGAGTCTTAGAGCATTCAACCACTGAAAAGGGTTATTTAAAGGTTGATTGTGTTTGTCGAATTTAATCAAATTGTTTTATTTCAATGCGTTTGATTGAACAAATTATTTTCCCATCGTTTGACATGATATAAAGTGATTAAGATTATGGAGTGTGTGCAGAAAATTAAAAATCATACAACTTGGACATTAGCGTACCATTCTATGGTGGTGTGGCTGCACCAGGACCCAAACCTCTAGGGGGACCTTAAAGGAAAATATAACAAAATAAGTTATTACATCATCATCAACTGTTTCCAGCCTGTGGCCGGGTCAGTTTATTAAAATGCCTCCATCTTACTCTACCCTATCACCATTCTTCCCCTCTCACTTGCACACTTTCTGTTATCTGCTCCTCCCATCTCTTTCTTGACCACCCTTGCGGTCTTTTCCTTACATACTTCATTTCCACCATTATCTTTGGTATCCTCTCTTTTTCCGTAATGTACTATTTAATTCAAGAAGTTGTGTTGGTATATGTGCTTATAAAGAATTTTGGTAAGAAACCTTTTCTTCAGGGACCTATCAATAATTGTTGCACCAGGACTCACGTTGTTGATGTTATGCCACTCCAGGCGGAGCCTAAGGAGTATATAGAGTAAGCTTAGTGCTATGTTGAACTTGTTATGGACATGGTATATGCTGCAGGTGAAGACCTTGTCTTGTCAGGCTTGCAGGGAGGTATTATGTTACCCTGGTATCATCTTACTATAAGAGTAGTATCAGATATTAAATCTGACCTCGTTTTTAAGTTGTTAAAGTTCCTGTCTCCACAATAATTAAATTTCAGGTGTTGCTTGAAATAATATTATAAGAAGTGTTTAAATGTGATTTCTTCCTGTTACTAAAAATACAATATCTCGAAGCGCTTTAGAGCCCACTTCAGGGGTAATTAACCAGGATCTTAAATACACAATTACACTCGAACTAAAAACATATATAGAATTCTGTTTTTCTGCATTTTTGTTTTTAAAATATGGTAAAATGGTTCCACTGCTCTCAATTATTCCATATTAATATAATGAAGACTACAGAAAACTGCACAGCGATGCAACGCCTGATTTGATCTGTGTTACCTACCCAAGTCAGTTGCTATAGGCTACATAGAAGGAGGTGGGCTCAAGGTTGGGGCTAAAGTTAGTTTGTAAGACCTGCTTCGATGGTCACATGGTCTAAGGCGTCACTCGCACAATAGACTGGACTTCTGATGATGGGGGAGAATGGGTTTTGAATCCCGGTCGGGTGTACTGAGGGTGGTTTTTACTAAACAGTTTTCCATTCACCCTCCTCACAAATGTGAGTACACTTCCTATAAATTCAACTGTCCTCATCACTAATATAGTAGTATTAGTATTAGTACATAGGCGTATAACCCGAATTGGTGGTAAGCCGCGGTGCTTATAAATAAATAAGTAGTTTGTAAGTGGCAAGAATCGTGTCTATTATCTTTAAGCCAGGAGGAAAGTTTGATTTTTATCGGTTATTCTGGGATGAGGGAGGGCCGGTCAACAATGTGGTTATAATCGCAACAATGGGCACACGCTTACAAATATGTCAGTCTCGTCTGGTATAGTTTTGCTGATGAGGTCAGGGTTTGAATCCTTGCCGAGATTTTTTTTTCAAACATTCTTCCACTCTCCCTACAAGCTAATTTGGGTACACATCTTCTAAATTCTACCCACCTTATCTCTTTCCCATTGATGCAAGGACATGGGTACCTTACCCCCAACCAAGTTTTGATTGACGGCACACAAACTTAACGTTCACTTATTCTGTAAGGTTCTCCTCGTGTTTTTAAATGGAAGCCATGCACTTAACTTCAAGGAGTTTTCCAGGGGAGCACTCGCACGTTACATGAACGTTAGGTGAAAAGTACCGCGTGTTTTAGCTAGCTAATCTCGTTGTGAGTCACGTCAACACGGCTATTTAGTACTTCATTTGTTCGCTTATGGAATAGAGACGACATATTCGGTGTAGTTTGTCTGCGTTTCGCATACACTGAGATAGCGAGCGTGTAGTGGTGTGGCGGTCTCTATGGCGTGTGGCGAGCGTGTGGTGTGACAGTCTCTATGGCGTGTGGCGAGCGTGTGGTGTGACAGTCTCTATGGCGTGTGGCGGCTAGCACATGCAAACTAACGGGAAAGCGCCCACCGGGGAGACGCGGACGTGGTGTGGAGAGTGACGTGTGGCGCGGCGTCTTGCACCCGCCACTAGGCAGTAGGCTACGGCAGGGCGCCCACTGAGGTGGCGAGCGTGCGGTGTGGTGGAGGCGTGGCGTCTGTATGGCGTGTGGTGTAGGTATGGCACGCATGTGGCTGTGACTTTCATGTGGTGGACGATACGGTGTAAAGCCCAAGTGACGTGGCGTCTTTGCCATCAACAAACCACACGTGACTAAGGACACAACATTATTATACATTCTTGAATTGTCTTTAAATTTAAATTAAACTTTATTTTTCTTATCCTCCTACTCCAATATATTTTGCAATCTTGCTTCAAGCTCGTTCCTGTATTTGATTTCGATGGTAGTCATCATTATTGATGTCATAAAGGCAGGATAAACTCTCCTTCAGTTCCACTAACTTAATATTAAATTCTGGATCGTCCCGCATTGAAAAAACTCACAAACAAAATTCAGAACAAAATAAATGACAGTCCAGTAACCAAATTCAGTACACCACACAGAGACGGGCGTGTGGCGATCACCAAACGACCGCCACACGAGTTTCAACATGTCGGAGCCTAGTGGCGGGTGCATGGCGTCGCGACACACGCCACACCACTTCAGCGCCTCTCCAGTGGGCGCTATCCCATTAATTTGCATGTGCTCGCCTCACGCCACATGCCATACAGACGCCACGCCTGTGGCAGGCGCGTGGCGAATGCCCTACGTCCGCCCCTTCACTTCAATAGTGTGTACAACCCGAACGGGTAGTCAAACGCGGTGCTAATAATAATAATAATAGTGTACATCTTCTGAAGAGTCCATGTTGACGATTGGAATCATCATGTCCGTCGACCCGTGACGTGTGATTTGTTGAGGGCAAAGACGCCACATCAATTGGTTTTGTGCCATATATTGACCACATGCATGTCACACCCAAGCCACACACCACACGGCCACGCTCGCTGCGCCACAGTGGACGCTCTGTCTTATAACATCGTAACTTTACATTTTAGTTTGTATATCTAGTAAAGCTTCTGTTGCAATTTGCAAATACTTGTAGCCTAATCAGTTTTTCATTTTAAAGAACAATTTGTTTTCAAACAGTCCAAATTCGTTGTCTTTGTTTTGCTCGAGTTGTTACGTCATGTTACGAACTTTTATCCCTGACCAAATGACTAATTTTTTTAGTTAAATACAGTAGTGCACCTATATTTGTGTCTGATTGGCTGAACGCAAGCCAACGCAACAACATAATCCGACATGCGACTACGCTTGCGTGTGTTTGTAGACAAGACAATATTATTAGGCTTGCGGGTCCGACTGGTCGCAGACGAGCCATAGCCCAAGTGTCGGAGGAGCAGAACTAGGAATCAAGTTTTATCGCTTCGATTTAAAGTTTACGATGTGATATAACCGATAGGACGGTTCCACTGTTTTCGCACTTGACAAAGCTATCTCGTCTACGATATGGACATTTGTTTTGTGACCTCCAAGGATTATCTAGGGGACCTTCGACCTCACAAATGTTGAGTCCATAATGATGCAGACCCGACCTCGTTAGCGATAAAACGGACCGCGCTAGCTTAATGCTCGGTTAAGTGACCGATATTATAATTCAGGTCTGCAGTGTTTATAATTAATCTTTTTTTCATCGTGTTTTACTACCCGTCCCGGATATCCGAATTTAACCCCACTAATGTGGTGGAGATGAACATTATCCGTAGTGGCGACTTGCAGCCTACCAAGCAGGTGAAGGGGCTAGGTTGTGGAGGTGTCACCTAGACCTAGACTCTAGAGCTTATTACAGATGAAGGTTTTAGGGGCGGGGGGGGAAGCGGGAAA
>CABFWO010000228.1:214300-276532 GCA_902155825.1 Timema genevievae | reverse complement strand
GGGGGGGGGGAAGCGGGAAAGTCACATACATATTTTCCTGGGCGACTTTTATATCTCTAACCCCATAAGGATCGCGGTAAATATATATATATTTAATAATTTTTAAATATGACAGCTCTTTTAATCATAACCTCAAGTGGATTAGAAAGAAATATATATGCCAAAATCGACGTGGGACCGACGTTTTTACTCCGTAGGAAGTTGTGCTACGGATTATTATAGCTCAGGATAAATTCGTCGACCTCGGCTGGGTTTGAACCAATGAACATCGCGTCTTCAAGCGAGCACTTTACCCCAAGACCGCAGACGTCGACCCTCCCGGCATCGTCTAATCGATAATAACAATCATCTACTCGGGGTGAAGGTACATTATTTGCGTGTGACGGTGACGAATATCTCAGGAATGCGAGTCGATAAGCAAACTACAATACTGTGCTGAGAGCTAGATACTTTCTGCAAGGGGACCTAGTGACGTCACCAAAAGTTGTTCCATTGCTAATATCACCTGGTGTACACGACATGCGAGATAAGTCGCGAGAGAGAGAATAATTTACAAACAAACCAGAACAATCTCGCGATTTTGAACGATTTATCGACTTCATTGAATTGTTTTTGTCCTACACTTTAGCTCAGTCGGTATCTTGTCTTGTCTATTGAGTTAAGGGTCCCGACACCATCGTTTAGCTGAATATATCACGTTTGTTAAGAGGCCTACTTTGATCATTTGTACTCTTCAATGATATTAATATGAAATTCTGTAACGAAGAGCCTTTTAGAAAATATAAACTTTTTTGCGTCCGACATTGATAACATTTTACTATATTATTGGTATGATTTAGTAGGAAAATAAATTATCCAGGAAAAATTACAATTGCAGATCTCATTACTTGACGCATGAATATTAAAAAAACTGTCTTTGTAGCTTTTATAAGTGTGAAAAGGTTCTTTCCTATATGAATCGCTCTTTAGAGAGAGCCAGTTTGTTTACATCAACTCTCAACTAATCTCAGACGCACTGTAGTAGATAAGAAACGTATCAGCTGATATATGTACAGCTAGTTAATGAACTCCTTGAAATTGGACACATTGTTGACGGGTTATACGCTCAAGTACTAATTACTCTAATGGATTAGGAATTTGGAAGGTTGAATATAGAGGAAGCGAACCCGCATTTCCGTGGAGAGAGAGTGAAAAACCATTTAGGAAAACCCCCAGTTCACCCGAACTAGTTTTGAACCTCGATCTCCCCGTCCTCGGCAGTAAAGCTCAACACGAATTTAGCGCGCTAGCCAACTACGCCACCGAAGCGGGTAACTTTATGGTTAATAAACCAAATTAAGACATAACCTATTTCTAGAATGCCAAATTTTAGTGACTTTCAATCATTGTACTATGTAGGTGTTCGAAAGTGGACTTCCTATAAATACCGGTGCTTAGTATTTTAAAGTGTGTGGGCGCATATGCATCGAACGTTTATTAAATGGTCTGCCATCGGGGGAACACTGCCTTTTAGGGGACAATGAGAAGGGCATTCCGCCCCTTTCCCAAGTAAATACCAGTGCTCTTCATTCTCGCCATCATTTCCTAGGATTAAGCTGTCAGTAAGATCGTGTTGAACGAGCAACTAGACAAATAATTCAGCGAGTCACTCATAGCTTTTCATTTTACTATTTCCGAATGTTGTTAAACATTACTCTATAGAGTCTTATAATACAGTATTTTATCAGCTTAATTTAATAAAATTTCCTACTTTGGTTAGGTAGAGATAAGTTAAGTAGAGACAGATTAAATAAAATTAAAGTTATGTAAGGTAGCATAGCTAAGTCATTGAGAGTAGGGGCCTAAAGCTATGTTGGGTAAATTTATTTAAATAAGCGATTAACTAGTTTGGTCAAAATATGTCTAATTTATTCCCTAAAATATTTTGACCTGCCCTTACATCATAATTTGTATTTCAATTTCAACTTTTGATTTTATAGAGCTATACTTTATAGGTTGTCCACCAATTTCTCTTTTGTTAACGCGTCTTAAAACTCGTATGAACTGATTACGTTAATTTATTATGGAGGAGAAAGGTAATATTTAGAGGAAATGTGCCCGAATATGCGTGGAGAAAGAGTATAAAACCATTTAACGGAAAAAAAATTCCCCCAATTTATACGACTGGGATTTGAACCCTAATATCTCCGTCGTCATTGGTAGTCCAGTCTATAAACAACAAACAATTGTGTTCATAAAAATTGAATAATTAACTAATGACTTTACGAGAAATATGAAGTTGAAATATTTTTCTCGATATTTTTGTTTCAAACTAGCAAACCATTTTTTTTTAACCAACACGGCCTGCGACCAACGAAACAGGTTTATTAAGTGTAAAGCGATACTTTTACCTCCAAACGCGCTGGATATCTATTTTCCGAAATGATTGCCCTCTCCTCTGGCAGGCCGTACGAAATTTGATAAACGCCACGTGGGGTTCCCACGATCGCATGTTTATTAGTTGCCCCACCTGATACAAGGAATGTAAAAGAAAGCGGACGAAATGGTTCATTGGGTCGGTTCTACGGTCGATGGAGTAGCGGCACAGGTGAAATTGTTGAAATAGTTTCGTCTTATCGATTCGGTAGTCGTACCGATGGTCATGCGTTCTAGATTGTCGTTCTCGCGATATACTTGATTGCCGGTGACTGGCAAGGCGAAGGTTATTCCAGATTTTTGTTATTGTTTTTAATTTAATTAAATATTAAAGACTTTAAAAAAAGGCTTTACATTTCTAATTTAGAAAAAAAACTATTAAAACTTATTTAGGGCATCAAGGTATCATGTCTTCTAAACTAGCCTTTCTTATCTTTTATTCTTTTTAGCATCGCGCCCTACTACTTGTTCAGATTAAACGCCTATGTATCTACTAATTACGCGAATGAGTTAGGGACGAGGAAGGTTAAATTTAAAGGAAGTGTACCCGCCGTTGCGTAGAAGGAGAGTGGAAAACCATTTATTTAAAACAAACTCCCTTAGTACACCCCAATTTCCCTGTCATTGACAGACTTTTTAAAAAATCTTAAACCGCTAAATGAACCTCGTACTAAAACGCATAGGCTTAAAAAAAAGTAATGGGGGGAGCGGTCACGGCTCCAATCACTCCCTCTAAATAAAGCCTTCCTAATCCTTAAAACCATTAGCGTATTTTGTACCTTAGGATATAATTCGAACGGGTAGTAAGACGAGGAGCTAAATAAAAAAAAAGTGCTGAAATGATTGCAATATAAAGTTACTGGTAATCCTATGTAGGAGGCCTGAGTTCAATCCAGACTAATCATATTGATGTTAGTATTTGACCACAAAGAGGTTTCCATTGAGCCTCCAAGTTGTGCCTGCAGGGGTGGTTTTATTATCACTCTATTCAAATGCCGGTGCCAAGGAAGGCTGCCCTTAGGGTTGTGCAAACAGCACGACTGTACAAGGTCCCGCGCTTGCTCAGGGAAAAACAAGTTGGGGCGGGAAATTTTTGTATAGAGGTGCAAACTAGTGTAATAACAAAAAAATTAAACAAACATTAAGGGCCAGTTTCATAGTCAGATTTAGTGCGCCTCAAGTGCGGCGCTATACGTCACCTACCTGAAATTGAATGGAATGGGCCAGTTTCATATGCGAAACTGTCCCATTCCATTTTTGGTCTAGGTAGGTGTCGTCCTGTATTTAGTATCGACTCGCACTTTAGGCGTACTAAATCTGACTATGAAACTGGCCCTAATTTTATATTATTTTTAGGGGAAGCTAGGTCGGTAACTGGGGGGGCCCCGCAATCGAAGTAAGCCAGTGCAGCTATTATTTCCTCAGACCCTGCTGCTTCCTCACCGGTCAACGACCTTGAAGAATGAAATAGAGAATGTTTATTCATCTCAGCGGGAAGAAAGAGGTAATATAACTCGCAGCATCTTGCGGCTAAGAAAACCATACAGGACGAAATGAAGTCTGCGGTTCTGTGTGCGTGCGTTAGGTATAATACATATCCTGCCTGCTACAACCTTTAAACTGCCGTATTTCATAAACATTTGGTATACACATATACCTTCGCCAGGGCACCTTAGGTTGTTTTTGATTTTCTATAATTTGTTAATCAAGAGCTGGGATTGCCTAAGGTTGACAAATACATTTATTTAGGGTATTTCTTGGAATCAATAAATAACAAAGCATATACTGATAAAATTCGATGGGACAAATATATTAAATGCGTGTCCAAACAAAATAAAATATATATTTATTTCAACCGATTCTAAACAATATTTCAAAAATCCATAGTTATCCATAAGGAAATAAATAATTAAATTTTACCCGCCTCGGTGGCGTAGTTGGCTAACGCGCTAGTCGTGTTGAGCTCGACTGCCGAGGACGGGGAGATCGAGGTTCGAATCTCTGTCGGGTGAACTGGGGTGAGGTTTTTTCCTAAATGGTTTTCCACTCTCCCTCCACGCAAATGTGGGCTCACTTCCTCTAAAACTCAACCTTCCCAATTCCTAATCCATTAGCGTAATTAGTACATAAGCGTATAACCCGAACGGGTAGTAAGACGCGATGCTAATAATAATAATAGTAGTAAAAATTGTATTACTTTTACTTATGGCCCAGGTTTGTTCACATTTTGGAAACCAATCGGATTAAAATGCTTGTCATTAAAAAGGTAGGTAACGTGCGGCATAGACATTATCAAGTCCACACACAAAACAACACATTATAGACATAAACAAATTAAGGAAAACAATATTTTGAAAGTGATTGTGAGGACAGGTGCAACAATTTGGCCAACAAATAAATTAAACGAGTTTTGGCCATTGTCCGATATTTTATTGACGGGAATTTTTCAATTTTTAGTGGAACAACTAATTGACTTTATGTCCATTTTACAATTAATAATACCCAATAGGACATAATTTATGTTATTTGTAAGCGTCAAACTTGCTTTATCGAACTTAGACAAACTATACTAAATCCAACAAACTAACCTTACATAACTTTACATATTTAAGTTAACCTGTATTCCTTTATTAAGTATAGATAGATTGGTCAATGTTAGTTTACTCTAGCAATAAAATGCACAACATTAACAAAACAGTAAAGTGAAAATCCGCCATAGTTTACATTCTAACTAAGTTTCTTTGTTATTGTGGCTAGAATAAATATATTAGTATGACGATAATAAGTGTTCAAGGTCGCTTGGCACATGGTCATTGTTAACAACTCTTCCTTATCACTCGTCTCGAGGTCCCAACCAACACCACCTCCACACAAGGCCGCACCGCTGTTGACCAAGATGACTTTCATGAAACCTAGTACAATATGTGCTAGTTGCAGAGGCTTGCTTACAAACAACGTGGTACATGTTCCGGCTTAAATTTACGTGCTATTATTATATGTTCTGTCTTACGATAGGTCCATTCCTTTAGTCAGTGAACTTCTACCGCCAATGCCCTGTCCTCTGCCTCCTCCTTCATCTCCCAGAATTATCTTCTTTCCTTCAAGTCATCCAATATTTGAATCCTCCTCCTTCCTAAGCTCTTCTTTCCCTCAACCTTTAATTCTATGACGTCGTGCAGAATACAATTCCTACTAAGGATGTGTCCTATCCAGTTTAGTTCTTAGAGAAAAATCATGTCCAAACTGGTTCTCGTCTCATCCACTCTTCTTCATTTGTCACCCTGTCTGTCCACCTGATCTTCTTAAGTGCTATATAAGTGTTTAATAATGTTATAAAGTGTTGTTTATCTAGTGTATAGTGGTTAATTTAATCTTCATTATGGTCTATAAGCGAAGTTACTCGTTATTCAAAGCGAAATAATTGGCCCTACTGTATATCCCAAGGTATGCAGGAATACACTAATATTCCAATATTGTTTTTACTAAGCTATTTCTCACAGAAATACTCGATCGATATAGTCGTTGACAATATAACAATTTGTAATAAACGTTCTAGTGTTAGATTTCACACGATCTTTACTGATATAGAGGTCGTGGCCTGAATTCGACCGAATGCAATGGATGGTTTAATCCACGAATGGTTCCACTGTCTCTAGGCAAACGACACAGTAGCTCTGCATAGAGCTTACCTTATCTTTGAGCTTAAAATTGTTAGCTAGACCTAGCTATTAAACATGGCAATCGCCTGCTGCTGACAGGGAAATCAGGGTTAAAATCCCACCTCGATACTATGACTGTGGATTTATTCTAAATGAGTTTCCGCCTTATCACCAGCCAAAAATTTGATGTATTTCTTTAAATTATGTCCTCATATCCAATAAGATAAAGACGTCGATTTTTTATTTATTGTTGAACGTACTTAAAAAAAATTGTTTGGGTATTTAAGGTGCACTTTCTTAAGACTTATTATAACCGCACATGACTTCAAAATAAATATGTTTTAGAAGAGACACAACACCCAAAATCCCAGCCGTTAATTTATCACTTAAAAAAGGGAAACTCCAATTTCACCAATGATATATTTTTCGGCAATATGGGAATCGAACTATTAATATAGACAGGCCCGCTCCAAGGAGGGGACTATTGGTACCATGATACTGGGCCCGGGACTTCTAGGGGCCCGAGCTTGAGATCCAGATTCACACGTTAAAAAAAATTATATATGCAGAAGATGAAGAAAATATAAAATAAAATACGAATGGCAAGCAATAAAATGCCGATCTATACTAAATAACAGTGCATGCTCAGCCACCGGGTGGAGTTGATTACCTTATTACAGTACAGAAGAGCTTACTGGCATCTGTCACAATTATATAAGTGGTTCGGTCTATTCTTGACCTTCATTTCACACTGCCTGTAAATTTCACTGAGTCTATTAATTGTGTACTGAAACCAAATTTGGCACACAAAGAACGCCGGGCAATAAATCAAGTTAAATTTAAATAATTAATAATGTGCATAACATTTCAGTGCTCAGTGTAAGAGACATCTTATTCATGGCTTATCTTTGGTAAAAGTGGCAACAGTTTAAAAAATATACAAACCAAAGTCAAGAATAATTGGTGTAGGTAATAAAAGGGGGAAGGGTGCTTCCCCCTCTGGAGAGAACTGGAATACTCTCCTCCCTCCCCTGGAATAAGCTCGCCCCCTTTTAAATTTATCTCACTACCCTCTGATATTCTCGAACATGAAGTTGAAAGATGAATTTTTATCCAATTTTAAATAACTTCTAGAGGCTATTCAACTCTAAAAAACTTATATTTTCAAAAATGTGCCGGGAGAGGACCCCCTTTAAATTAGATAATAGACTATTACAGATACATCCAATCATCAAAATTTGCCGGTGAAGATTATTCAAAATATCTTTTGGGAATGTCCAATTTTTCGAAATTTGCCGGAAGAAGCCCTCTTTAAATGACTTCAAGATACATTTAATTTTCAAAGATTTTCCAAGCGAGGACACTCAAAATGGTTTCTAGAGTCACCCAATTTTTAAAAATTTGCCGGGGAAAGACTGCTTTAAATATCTTTTAAGGGCATTCAAATTTCAAAAGGTTTATGTGGAATAACCACTCCAAATAGCCTTTAGAAGAGTCTAATTTTCAAATAATTTCCATAAAGGCTACTGCAAATATTTTGATGACATTTGATGAGGGTGGATCCCAAGGCCCCTCGAAACCCCTTCTTTTTTTGCTACCTTCCCCTAGACAAATTAGGTTTCGCCACCACTGAAGTCGAATGTTACAAAGGGGGGAGGGGGTACGTGCTTTGCCCCTAGTACCGGGCCCGGTTTTAGCCCCTGGTGGTCTAAATATAGAGCTTAATAGACATAGCTGCTAGTGACTAAACTAAGGTGTTTGACTTTGTTGTTTTTTAAGTCCCATTTCAAACAAATTTACTATATAACAAATGACCACAATAAACACCAACACGTCTTTAAGAGCGTTCATCATAGCAGGCCCAACTCAGATCTCAGCTCAGCTGCGTTTGTGTGTGTGCATGCGAGGCATGGGAGTAAAAGGGAAAAGAAAACACCTACGATATATGTAAAAAAAAAGTGTGCATTGCATTCGTATTTGAATGATTACTCGACATTTTCCGCGGTGACGATGGGGGTCAAAGCTACAAAGTTTATTGTTAATAACTACAGTATATCCCTATTAAGACAGATTTGTGCGCATCGGCTATCTGTGAAGCCATTTTAAAATGGTCAAAAACGGCCTTTTCAATTCAATTTTAATCCAAAATAATTTAATATTTCAACAAAGTTCTGTATTAGGAAATTATATTAATTCTTTATCTCCATTAATGTTCAATCAAAAATGGTCCACGTGTAATAGTGTTCGTGTAAATTTACGATTTAGAGCCGACTGTGTCACAGAGTTGATTAGCATGTGATGCACGCGCTTTAAATACTTAGCGCATTGCGTTCTCCGCCGCGTATGGATTGCCTCGCTATAAAAACACAGCTTAAGATAACAAACAACGCAATAAAAAAACTGTAGCGTGTTACTATTCACTCTATATCGATCACCTTATCAAGATCATTCTTATCTCTGAACCTTGTTCTTGGCGGAAACTCTTGCTGCCCACTTGTTCCGTGGTCTAAGTAAACCATCGCATCTGTTCGAATCCCTAGCAACGGTTCGTGACAACCAGCTTTCTAGAACATAACATTCCTTTGTTCAGCCTTTGACTAGGACTTGACACCAGCCATATTACACCTCAGTTTTAGCTTCTGTGGTGCTGACTGACAGCTCACAGCTGACTTCTGACGGCTTTGAAAAGCTACCAGACCAAATTATGTATCCCTACGCCAAACCATATGATCTGCAAAAAACATGTCTTTAGCAGTTGTCACTTCTGACAGTCAAAATTTAGGTATATACCTAACTGTTGACTGTCAGAAGTCAGCTGTGAGCTGTCAGTCAGCACCACAGAAGCTAAAACTGAGGTATAGTTTGTAACCGAAAGAGAGTTTCAATCTATAACTTTAAGTTGTGCCTTATTCTTTTGAACATTTTATTTCATTGTTGTGCTCTTTATAAAAGAAACACGATTGAGAACTTTGAACAATATGTTGGCTGTTATTATTTTAAAATATATATTGAAGTTTTTAAGTTTTATTAGAAATTAAATAATTTAAAATTGTGACACAACAATTTTTTTTTTGTGGACGCTCTCCAACCATGTTTCTTTAATAACTTTGTACTTTTAGGGTCATATTATCTTGACAGTGGAGGGGAAGAGGAGTGAATATATATATAACTTTGAAAAGGTGTACATCTAACAAAAGTCACACTGTCCCTTACCTGCTTCTTTGTTAATGTCACCTTTCAACTTGTTTGAAATAAAATATAAAGTTCAACACGATCAATTTCCACGAATGTTTTAAATATTTTAGGTCTCCTATCAAAACTAAATTTAAAAAAACAACATGTAAGCCTATTTAGGAAAAGTTTGGCTGAAGGTCAAACACCAAAGCAAATGCACTCGACTTGACCTCAGTACATTATTTATCTTGCCTTTACATGACACAGCCGATGTTTCGGATTGTGATGGTTTAAAGTTATGAGTGGTATACGTTTTAATGCCTTGTATATAATGTTAACTTAGTGAGTACTATGGAAATATTAACTCATTTGAGACCAACAAATATCTTTATTGATGACTATTCAAGTGATTAAAAATGGGCCTTAGATATATTTATGGGGAAAAGGTTTTTTACTTATTTCACACGCGTCAGTTAATTCATAAACATCCAAATTTGATCAAAAATTGCGACTAGCTTTACTTGTAGAGAGACATTAACTGTGCTATAACGTCAAATAATGCGTTTTCTCTCGGGGTAATGAGCAAGGTTAGACCGCCTATGTTTGACGGACAGATAATAATATCTTAGCTCTTTTATCCTGTCTGTCATGCTGTTAACAGATACAAGTACAGGCGGTTAAACAACATTATTGCCGGACTAATTTTAAGTCACTTTTAGCCACACGTAGTGTTAAAGCGTACTTATTAAATTAAATATAATAGCAATCACTAAGCTTTTTAATGCAACAAAGCAGATACAAAATAATAAACTTTATAAAAAACACATTATCAGATAATCAGTCATACGGGTATTTTGATTACAATAATAAGACTCAAATTAACTTTGTATCAATTTACTTAATTATTTTAAGGCTTAATCATTTTGGTAATCGCAAAGTCATATACTTGCCATTTCCATTTTTCAGACATTTGAACAAAATAGAGAATTTGCAAAGTTGTATGTAAAAATAAATTTTTATTAATTATCAATAATCGTTAAAAAAAATTTTTTTTTTGACCTTTCATTGAAAAATCATACGATGGCATACAGCTACAAGTTATAAGTCGTACAAGCATTGCTGCAAATAGAGGGATGAAATAACTAAGTTTTGCTTTTATTAGAAGCAGAAAAATAAATCCAATATGTCCACGAGTGGTTGTCGGTCACCTATATTGCCGGTAACAATGAAATCGGGGTTTTGATGCTGGCCGGGTTTGTTTTACAAAACATTTTTCCACTCTCTCTTCACGCGTATATACTCATATTTCCTCTAATTCTACCTTCTTCATTCCTACCTCATCAATGTAGATATGCAGATATACGGCATAATATACCGAATCAAATGGGTAGAGACACGGTACACACAAAATAAAACATTATAGAGCCAAAATTAAAATTTAGATAATAATATAAACATCATAAGAAGAGGTTATTTAAAAATAGGTGTTTTTTAACTAGCTCTATCAACAAATTGTAATAATTACTCACCTTCTGTATACCGCCTAACAATCGCCGTTTTACCTGTAATAAAAAGTTGTTTTTAATGTTTATGAAAGCGCGAATTTATTTGAAGTATTTAAATATTTATTAATAAGCACTTATATTGTGATACATCTTCATCAATTTTACACAAAGTAAACAATAATATAAATTGCTACGCTAAGCGCATTACATTTTAAATTGCATTATTAAAATGTTTTTATGTTATTACTAGAAGCATTAAATAAAATATTAGTAATTAAAAAAATATTACTTATTAATTTTCTAATAAAACAGCTATAGCCTAAGGCTAGTTGTTTTTTTTAAATAAGTTATTTTCTGTAGCATTGTAGAACTTTATATAAAGCGTCTTTTATTTTATTTTACATACCTACTCCATAATCTCCAATTATCAGAAACTTAAAAAGGACTTCTTTCTGTAACACGGCTCCGTTCGGAAGTAGCAAGTCTTGCGCCTCTTCGTTACTCATGATTGTTTCAAACGAAAACAATCATTAACGGGCCACTTTGCATTCATCAAACGATATAATTTGTTTTGTAAACCATACAGCCGTGTTGTAAGCGTTAGAACTTTGCTTTCTAGAACTGCACTGCCATCTATTAGCACTCTCAAACATTGTACAACAAAAACACTATTGCTCTCTCGCGGCATTTTTACAAACGTTATCCAACGTTTCAAAAACTAAACTATCTTATTCTCGAAACTTTTTTTTCTTTCTTCTAAGGACTATTGTAACAACCTTGTAAGTTTAACTCTTACTTAGGAAATACTGTCCAATTTTTATAATACCTTATTTGACATCTGGAAATGCAGCTTTCGGGGATAACAAATACGGCGGTATTCTCTTTTTCTTTACTCTATCATGAAAATTAACTTTTTTTTAAATAAACTACACACAAAAATAAAGTTTTAATTATAGCAAAACGAATATTGAAGAAAAATAATTGCATATAATAATAAAAGATTAAAACAAAACTTACCTAGAAAAGAGAAGAACGAAATATTTAAACGAATGAAATTGAAGGATTCAAGGAAAAAAGAGAGCAGTCCAATTCTAACTTAAATAAAGTTAGTGCTGCCATCTATTAGACAATCATGAGACCTTCCTAATGCACTTTAGATTATAGTTAAGAGAGGTTTCTGTCACATTTAAATTAATTAAATAAGAAAATTGCTGGGGGTGGGGTTTGCACCGCGTCTTACTACCTGTTTCGGGTTACACGCTTAAGTACTAATTACGCTAATGGGTTAGGAATTGGGAAGGTTGAATATAGAGGAAGTGAACCCGCATTTGCGTTGAGGAAAAGTGGAAAACCATTTAGGGAAAACCACCCCCAGTTCACCCGACCGAGATTCAAACCTCGATCTCCCTGTCCTCGGCAGTCGAGCTCAAAACGACTAGCCCATTAGCCAACTACGCCACCGAGGCGGGTGGGTTTTGATAATATATTATAAAAGTTGTCCTGGAAAATATTTGTAATGTGACTTTGCGTAGTTTTCCCTTGTAGCGTTCAATTGCGAATGCTAAGTAATTCTCTGTTATATGAAATGTTCAGAGCTAGTTATACTATGATGAAGTTTTAGAAAGTGTATCCTGAAAGTTGAATATTAAAATAGTAGAAATAATAAAAAATTAGTACTTGGCAAGTGGAATATAAAAATGAAGAGAGAAACAATAGATTAATGTTTTTACAAATATATATGTGAACAACACCCCCGCACTTTTCTATACCCATGCTTGGAATTTAAAATCCTATTCAGTTGTATTTGATTTACATATCCTAAAAATTAAGTGGCATAAATAAGAAACGGACCCTCTAAAATATTTTTGGTACGGTATACCTACAAGAAAAAGATATAAACATTATTTAGCTTATAGCCATGGGAAAAAAAAGAATTTAGTTGTGAAACATTTTCCAATAGAAGACCATTCAAAATACCTTTTAGAGGCATACAATTTCAAAAAAATTACCTAAGGAAGTCACTCCAACTATCTTGTAAGAGCATTCATATTTAACAATTTTTTTTAAAGAGAACTATTTAAAATATCTTCTAAAGCAGATTAATTTTAAAAAAATCGCTTTTAGATGATAGAAGAGTCTAATTTTCAAAAAACTTCCAGAGGAGGGCAACTCAAAATATTTTCTAGACATTTAACAGAGCAGGGTACCCAAGCCCCTCTTTGACTATGGGGGTAAAACCCCTGCTACAGGACTTGGTTTGAGCACCTGGCAAGCTTGCCTATACACCTAATTCCCTCAAGGCATTATATTAAAATTTGATGTTTGCAATCAATCACCCAAACTAAGGTTTCCAAATTTGTATGCGTAAAACACTATTTAACTAATAATATAATTATTTCCACAAAAATTGATTCACACATAATAGGCATACTACCTTAGGATATAATTACCAGTAATTTACTATGGTCTTGTTCCTCAGCTCTAACCAGTGTTAAAAGAGTTAGTTGTGTATACAAACAATTGAGTTACACTAAAACAAATAACACATTTTTATCAAAAAAAAGAAGAGGTCTAAGGTCCAATGCTGGGTAAAATTTTGAAATCATCAAGATAAATAATTTCAACCAATTTGAACCAAACTTGAAAAATACTTAAAACTCCCTTTGATGTCTCATTTTGAGGGCAATAATGCCAATGATCTATGTCTTAATTTATTTTGTTTTTAGGATATTTCCTCTGCCTCTTTCAAAGGCCTTAAGAAAATAGGCAATTAATGTATTTTTAGCTCCTTTTGTGAAGTTGTTCACCCACCGTTTAAAATTACAATATTTTTTTAAAGATTCCAAAACCAAGGCTTTGCAAATGTTAAAAAATAGATTATTTTCTATCACCACGTCTTACTACATGTTTAGGTTGTATGCATATATGAAAATTACACTAATGGGGTAAGGATGAGGAGGGAAGAATTTTAGAGGTAATCTACCTGCATTTGCATGGAAGGAGAGCACAAATGTGACTTCCCTATGGCAGGCACACAAATTCAGTTTTAGCATAAAAATGTAAAGGCAATAGTTATTCTTAACACAGTTACATATTTCAAAAAATCAATTTATCAATAAATGTAACTTTAATTTAATTTTAATAGTCATTCATATACAGGAATAACCTAATAATAAACTTTGGTAGGAGATGAGCTTACCTTGCTTACAAACATAAGACAGTTATAGTCTTGGCACCCACGAAAAGTAAGACACACGTATTGAGAACAATTAAGGCATACATTTGAGCTGGTCACAATCTGAGCCAAAGACGTCTGGTGATTATGTTGTGTGTGCTTAAAATTGATGTAATTAGAGAAAACTGTACCAGATAAGCTAATGGTAGTTTTTTATTTAAGTATTGCAAAGTAAGGCTAAAATTTATTCAGTAAAATTTATACTTTTAAGGACCCTAAAATCAAATAAACCAGTATTATGTTAATATTTTCTCAATATCAGGAAAATCAGATAGAAAATGATTAATTACACGACGAATTTAAAAACAATAAATAACTTTTATTTCACTTAAAAAATAATAAACCAGAGGTATTTAATGTTATAAGTCTGGGCGAATGAGAGTTGAATTAAATACATTTTGATACATAATTTTAATATATTTGATACATTAGTTGATTACCTTTTTAAAAAGTAATTTAAAAAGAGATTATTTTAAAACAACAATGTAAATACAATACAATACTATATACATACTTTGATAAAATATACAACAAATCATATTCAAGTTACAAAATTAAAATTCCTACATGTTTGCTTGTGACGGTACATTTCTAAAATTACATTTTCAATATTTGTAAAAACCAACAAACTATAAACATTATATTATTCTAGTTTAAGGCTCTGTAGTAGTCATTGTTGACTAAATTGATTTTATATAATAAATGAGATAATTTAGATGATCAGGTAATATCATTTATAGTAAGAGTTCTTTACCTATCTAAAAAGTTCCACAATTTTTGTCTATAAGTGTTAGCTAAGTGTACTAATAACAGTTTAAACATGTATTATTAGAGTTCACTTAAATAACTTATAAAATATGAAAATATATATTTTAAAAAATGTGCGCAAAGAACATAGGCGTAGGGAGCAGTAGGAGGGGTTATGGGGTTCAACCCCACCCCCAAAATTAAATTTCACGAAATTTTTAATATGGGATGGCCTTGTATCAAACTTCAAATAACTTGTAAGGCATTTAATTTTCATAAAAATTCCAGGCAAATATCACTCTAAATGGCTTTTAGAGGAATCTGATTAAAATAAAACACCTGTAGGGAACCACTCAAAATAGCTTCTATATGCATATGATATTTGAAAAAAATCCAAGCAAGGACCACTTCAATTAACTTCTAAAAGTTCATTCAATTTTCAAAAATGTATTAGGGGAAGACCACTTTCAAAATTCTTAAGGCATCTAATTAAAAAATGGGGTTAGACTATTCTAAATAGCTTTTGAAAGAGTATAATTATTTTCAAAAATTCTCCAAAGATCACTACAAATGGATTCTGGGAGCATTCAATTTTATAACATTAACTGGGGGAGAGGAGGGTAGAAAGACCCTAAAATATTTTTTGTTACTTACCTCCCCTCTCTCACACAAATAGTTCCACCACTTTTCTATGGTCATTGTGGGTAATTGTGAATGTTGTTTATAATTTTGTAATTTTCAATATTAGTGAAAAGAAAAATATATTTTTTGAAAATGTTATTAGTTTTATATCACCCGCAAAAATTTCAATCATTTATCTTCACTTTTTCATGTCAAGATTAGTTATTTAAAAAAAACCAAACTAATAGTTCACAAAATAATTTTTCCTAGGTACATATTTTCACAGGTTGAAAACCAATTTCTGTAGTTTGTATTTAACTATAGGATGATCTGGTTTTTACAAAGTTCTTTTATACCTTATATTAGTCTCCTAATTTACGAGTTCATAATTACCCACTACTTTTCAATTTAATGGGTAGTTGTGAATTCAAAGGATCTGTTGCTGTAAATTAACAGAAGTAGCCTAAGATTTTTAACCATATACAAAAATAGACAGTTAAGCCTACCTATTACCTAATTCACAGGATCTGTTGCTGTAAATTATTGAAATAATGTAGCCTAAGATTTTCAACTAGCCTATATACAAAAATAGAAAGTTAAGCCTAGTCCTACCAATAAATTCATATGATATACTGCTGTAAATCAATATATTATTTATCCTAAGATTTTGCTTTGTTAGTTTTTTACCACTAAAAAAGTGTTTTGTACCAGTCAACAATTTTTTTGTAAATATATCCTTTGTTTCAAATTTATTTCTCACTCTTTTATTTTGGAACATTTTTGCATGACATAGAAAATGGGCAATTGTGAATGCTTATTGTTGAGCATAACATTTTGAAACTGGGCAAAAGTGAACAGCATAACATGCTCTTCATTCAAAACTACCCCCCATTCCAGGGTAATTGTGAACACAGTTTGGGTAGTTGTAAACACGCTATTGCTCGGTTAATATTAGATGCCTAATTATTTTTAAAAATATATAAATTATACCTTGAGATATGTTGAACTTTATATAATGGGTTCATTTCATGGTCAAACTACAAGTGTTTTGTAAAATTGAAAGCTTAGGTAGACTCATAATTCTCCCTATGCTCATGATAGAGAGGGAATCAAACTATTATTATTATTATTATTACCGTGTATTACTACCCATTTGGGTTATACGCACTTACACTAATGTGTAATGGTAGGGTGATTGTGAGATGAAATGGAGGACCTACAGTTTAACGTGAGATCCGAATTACGGTGGAGGCCTGACATTTCACACATTCACAAGTTGTGAATCAAACTATTGAAAGTAATTATAGAAACGGTGGTTTGAGTGAATGTCTGCAGAATCTTTGGGTATAAATATGGAAGGATTGAGTTTTAGAATAGGAAAAGCCCTGAGATAGATCAATTTGTAGTACCGTGGTATGCTAAGCCAATATTCTAGGATTTGAATCCCTGTTTTGTCATATGTTTCAACTAAATCAAGTTCAAAATGTGTTTGGTATAGGTATACTTATCACAAGTGTATGCATAGATACCTCTATGTTAGTGCATTTAAAATGAAGAATTTATTGTTCACATCCATAAATGTATCCTCCTCACTATTCGAATTTTGTGTGTCAGAATCATTAAATTCCTCTGTTATTTCTGCTGTCTTTCTTTTAGGTTTTCTATTTCTTTTCCTTCTTGGTTTGTTTGCCAAACTAAAGTTTTTGGCAAGAAGAGCTTCCAATGAACGATGCAAAACAATGTACAAATTATGTACAGTTGAGGCGTGACCAATCAAGTGCGCAACATACAAATTCAGATCAGAGCGTTTTCTAAAATTCATACTCAAGTTATACAAAATGGTACCAGAGAAGAATTTAGACATGTTACATTTAGCAAAAGGATGATCCAAAAGACCATTAAGATACATAATGTGCAAAAGACAACTTTGTAATCTAGCGAATGCGTGCACAACACTAATAGAAAACAACTTTGGGTTATTCTTGAGAGCATCTTCAACTTGATGAAAAGGTATAAATGTTTCCACCAAAAGTAAACAATCATTTGGCGAAACAAATTTCAGAGCGTCTGTTATAGTCATGTGTTTTTTATCAGAATAAACGTTACAGTTACTTAATTTGCTGAATGTTCTGTCATTTTCAAGACTTGCATTGGACTCAGATGTCAACTTATCAGGAGCAGAACTTGTCTGATTATTTTCATTTTCTTCTAGAGATGTTGATTTGTCAGCTTCAACATGTTTTCTCTTGCATACTTTTTTAACCTTCCCCCCCCTTTCTCTTAGAAAAAGGCTTCTTGATCTATAATAGCCTGCATGGTGATCTATAACTTGCAGATTAATCATTGTCATTAAGATGGCACTGACAAGGGAAGGCATCATTGACAAATCACTTGAGTTTCTGCACCAAAACACTAAACCAATAATAAAAAGTGTCCATTCGTCTGGATAGTCTTTTAAAGCTTCTTCATCTTTAGAGTCAAACCCAACTGTTTCAAGCAGTATGGATTTACGTTCTAAATGGGATAGTTCTGGTAGAGCTTCTAGTGAAGGGAAATGAATGTGTGAAGGCAAAGAACAAATGGGTGTCAATGTAAACCTTTTAATCCTAGTCTTATCATCACGTGAAACAAGAGTGATACACTCTTTCTCATTATTGCTCGACATTAAGAGACCAAAAATTACACGTAAAATAGGTAAGCTTACTTCATGCGAGTGAGGTAGAGAGAAATCTTCTACTTGAGGCAGGCAAAAATAGGTATTCAGGGTTAAAATATCCATAAAACATGGTGGAAGATTACCTTTGTGGAAGCTTTCTTTAAATTTGCATGGTAAAACTTTATTAAAACACTCGGTTGTATTGGTGTTTTCATTTCTCTTAAGGTTAATTTCATGGGCAGACAATTTTGCAACTTCCTGTACATTGCCAACAAAACTAGGTTTGCTAATAGCATCAAGCAGCAATGGCTGATATGATTCATTTGAGGTGTGTGATTTCAAGTTGAATTGCAAGTATGAAAGGGTTTTGCTTGACTTGCAAGCATAGTCTTCTATATTCCTGCGGATTTCACCTTCAACAAATTTGCGATTAGGTGTTCTAATGTAGGAAAGTATCTGAAAATAAAATAAAAAATAGACCATTTGTAAGAGGTTCAAAAACATGGCTGTGCAGCCTTAGAGGAGTGTACATTTGGAATAATATGTTGGCTGTGCAGCCCTGGAAAATTGTATATTTGAAAGAATGTGACTCAAACTTGTACAAGTCCTTGGATATCTTAATAGGAATAGCAGTAGTTACTAAGGTTTGAAGTATTAATCATTGACTAAGCTTTTCCATCCTCCCCTCCCGCCACCCTCTATTTTATCTGGGGTATCATTTAAACCAGCAAGAATCTTGGTTAGAATGAAAATTAATTTTAATTTGAGTGGCACCTTATATTATTTTATGTATAGATAACAATACACATTTTTTGTATGAGATTGGTGATAGGACTTATAGCCTACTAGTCAAAAATTGGCGAAAGTAGTTTTTGAAGAACAAGGTTGAAGAAATACCTCTCCACCACTTAGGGCCTAAGTTATATCTAATAAGGTTTTCAATAGAATTTTGTAAATGTTTTTATAAAATCATAAAACTAAAGATACTGATTTGAGTTGTTTCTTGAAATACAAACCTAGCTTATATATTTATTTTATTATTATGAATTTTTGGCAAACAAGTTGTAAAATAATGTGTAGCTTGTGTGTGTGTTTATAAACATATTTCCTGGCTACAATTACCTGATCAACTGCACCCTTCAAAGATTGCACTCTCAGCCAGCTTAACAATCCAGCAATATGTCTTTGAGTGTAACTCATTGCACGATTCTTCGGAATTTTTATCTGAGAAAAGAAATTGGAAAATATACTTCGCTTAGTATAATCATTGCCAAGTAAAGTTGCTACTAAAGGAAGAAAAGTCTTTTGTACACCGCCAAAACTATTAAGAAAATTTTCTATCTTGTAAATTTTACAACTGATATAAAAGGATCTTTGATCCTCAGTCGAACTTTCACATAAAAGAGGTTCCAAAGAAACAGTGTCAAATGGAATATAGAGGACATCATAGATAAAAAAGTCGGAGTCATAACTTAGAACAGCGCACCCGAGAAAACGCGCAACTGCTGCTATTTCTTGATCAGCCTCAAATTCACACTGGGCAAACATTATCTTCATGTTGGACATAACCTCTTTGAAAACTTCTTTCATAAACAATGGGAAAACAGTGCTCTTCAGATGAAGAGAAGGCTTAACCCTCTTAGCATCACACAATTTCTTCATTAATCTTTCATTCACAGTTCTTAGTTTTCTCACTTCATAACCACCATCTAATAAGACTACAGGAGTTACATTACACTTTCTCAGGAGAACAAAGAATTCTTTTACGCAATGAGCATATCTGTCATAATCTCCTCCAAAAGCATTGTTGCACTTGCAAACCCATTTATAAAGATTTGATGCCAAGTTATTGCCATCAATGACGAGATAACTGTCTTTTAATTGAAATGTTTCCAAAAATTTATCTGAATTCTGTGTTATGTACGTTGTGAGACCCTGGACACCCATCTCTCTGAAATTAAAATAATGTTATTAAGGCGAGACATTATTATAAGATACAAAAGATATGAAAGATCTGTATAATGAGACTTGAATGGGGCTAAACATTTGCCAAACCTAAAATATTTTTCATTTAATTTCTAATTCTGTATTCATGCAATGCGAAATAGTATCTAGGCCTAAACACAGATTTTACACTAATGTACTGTACACATATATTCACAGACACCCAATACCTCAATCAGATGGTAAATATAGGCCTATCATTTTAATTTTATGCTTTTTTTTTATCCTTTGAGACCAATATTTGTAATTTTACTTAATTTCCTCAAGTACTTTGGTTTATTTCGGCCACCGGCCTACTAAGCCTGTTGTGGCTTACACCTGAAGATGGAGGAATTTTACTTTAAAGTGACCCGGCCACAGGCTGAAAACAGTTGATGATGATGATTTGTAATTTGAATTGACAAACTTATTCAATTGTAAGTTAATTCACAATGTCATTGAAGCTTCCCATGAAGAAATTATCTGCATTGGAGAATTTTACTGAAGTAAATTTGTTATTAATAATTAATATACTTTAGCCATTTCTGAAGGAGTCGGAGTTGAAAAGTGGAATAATAGAGGAGTCAGAGTCAAAGGTTTGGCGTACTGACTCCACAGCCCAGGGAATAGGCCATAAAGCCCACATACCACCACTTTTTGAAAAAGGGTTTATAACAAAAAACACTTCCTAACAGAGTTCATAATCATAATAAACACATAGGTAACCTACTTAACATGTCAATAGGCCTATTACTATTATTGGTTTATTGAATTAAGCAATTTAAGTTAGGCCTACTTTGCTTAACTAGCATATAGAATACAATCACATTATGCCATGTTGGTTAACACTTCATTCTAAATTATACACCTGTCACAATGCCCCTCATCCCATCCTCCAGAATCGATTAGCGAAATTAGGGCTTCTCCTTATATAGTGAAGAATTAACAGCCTGGGAACTCAGTGTTGCCAACTCTACGATCTGGATACTACTTGTGATATAATTTCACCACATGTACAATCCAATTTTAGGATATTTTCTAAAAGTAATATCCTGTAGCCCCGCTATCTAGTAACAAATCTTACACTAATTATTATTTTTTTATGAAAATCACAAGGCTTAACAATATAATGTCATAAAGTAGTATCCTACCGATCAAAATACAATCCATTTCAGATCCATGTAGTATCGCTAGAGATTAAAGACTTGGCAACACTGCGGGAACTTGGTGCAGTGTGTAGGCCTACCTATTCTAGAATTACTAAGTTTATCAAGTTATGTACCGATATAATCAGTTGGTTCATAAAGTGCATGTTAAACATTTAAATTAATATGCAGAACAAAATACATACTCATATTTTATCAATTTCTTAACTTAACACCTTTATTTTGGCTCTTCACTAAAGTGGTTTTAGTATGATTTCCAATTTATGTTATCCAAGGTTGCATTAAGTTAAGTCTAGTTGTTTTTTTTAGTATTTTTAGCTTAAGTAAGGCTAGATGATGTCAATGTGAATTTCAACAAGTTTTTTTTTTTAACATACCAAATGCTAGGTTAGGTTGTTCTGCCCTTTTACTAGAAACGATAGTTATAATAAAGACTAAATTTTGTTTGTTGAAAGCTTTAGTTTGTATGAAAATAGAAATATTTGTACATTATGCCGTTTTATTATCATAATTTTATAGGCTAATACATTCAATTTGAACTGTGATATCACAGATAACGTTAACACGATAGATATTTGGTTAAAATTATTTTATAATAATAATTAGTTTATTGCTACTACTTTTAGTATGTTTATCTATGGTCAAAGACAAGTATAGTGATTAATGTGCGACCATAGAAAGGGATAAGTATAGAAACGTCACTCTAATGTTGTCAAGTAGAACTACATTGCTAGTGTTCGCAGCAATATTGCCATGAACTAAAAGATTCGAAGCATGTTACGCTTGTAACATAACGCATTTTCTTTTGCGGAATGTTAATTAATCAATCAATTCTTATATCAAATTCAATCAAATGTAACAATCCATTATTTTATAAATAAACCACGTTATAAATTGTAAAATCTAGCTAAACTCCTTCTTTAAAATATACGACAAATTGCTAACAAAACAGTAATGGTGAATTTTACATATACTTCACACTTCCTTTTTAATGGACTTCACGTCTACGTATGCACATTCCTCTGTGGCGTCATTGCAAGTTGCTCCTGTTTTTTTAGTGCCCCAAACTAGTTTTCTGATTAGCAAGTCCTTTAGGAGCGCCTACCACATGTGTGCGACTTTTTACAAACTGATTGAATTGAGCTTAGTTTGTTTACCTCAATGATCTCTACACTATAACTTATAAACAGAAACACACCCCTTGCAAAGGACCAAAGCGTAACGCTCAAGTTTGTCATCTGCTTTATTGTGAGGGGACCAATTTAACGGTTTCCTTCAATGTTCTTGTGTGAGAACATGTCTCTGATGAATAAAAGTTTTATTGTTTGAAAATAGTGACGTATTATACCCTATTTGTCAGAAGAAACATAAACATTAAAGAATATACTATTAAGTTTTACATGTAATACTTTACAAATACAAATAAAATCTTCAATATATTTAAATATGTAGCTATCATTCATGTTGTTTACATTCTGCCGAGGCTACAATAGATTTAATGTTGGCTATTATCGTGTATATTGGTTTCAGAAATCATATTGTTTTGAAATGTTGATAAATATGATGAAATAAGATATCTTAAAGCTTGATTACATTTGTTTGAATGACAAACTTTGTGTAGCTGTCTTAAGTACAGACGATTCTTCAGGTTATAGGCTTGTAGAAAGTATTATTATATTACAAATAAAAAAAGTTAGCTCATATCATATATATTGCTTTCAGAAACAATATTATGTTGAAGGTTCATTAACTATAATGAAACAAATTGGCTAAAAACTTTATTACATTTGCTTGAACGACATACTTTGAGTAGAAGTCTTACATTCAAAAGATCATTTATGTTATAGGCTTGTAGAAAGTACGGTATCTACTATACCCCGATTTTTTGTAATAATCCCGATCTGGAAGGCTTTATTTCGTACCTAATCAGAATCCTATTATATATTAGCAGGGCCTCTGAGAGGAATATTATCTGGGGGTACAAAGTTTTTTCGGGACCCCTTCCATTTTTCATTAGTCCTGTCTGAAAAAATTAATTGATACTATCTGAAAAAAATAAAGATAAGATTTTTTATATATAATCTATATTTTATATCTAAAAAAGGGGGGGGTTTATAGTTAAACTACATTACTAGTAGTGGTAAAATGAATGTTAGTCTTCAATACATGCAAATATTGTCTGAGATCCCAGGAAATTCTACCCCCTTTAAGACCCCCAGCCTGGGTACGATGTAACCCCTGCAACCCCCTCTCATTGGGCTTGTATATTAGTATTTTGGAAGAATAATCGGCCATTTGGAACGGAAGTAGAAATTACCTTCTGGACGGTCTTTTATCCTACCTAAATAATACTAGTATACGGTAGGATCTTGGTACGAGATAAATTATCCTTCCAAACGAGCTTCCTTTAAAAATCATAGTATATATTAGCTAGCCCACATCAACTTATATAAAAGAAAAAACTCACGAGTTTCGAGCTTTGTTATGCTCTTCAAATTCTTTACTAACATATTCTTTCTCATATCACACACTGAGGTATCTCGTATATTCAATCAAATTAGTGAACGATGTCAAAATGCCCCATTGCCTTTTATGTGTGTAGGAGAGAAAGAAATACCCAAAAGTTCCTGTTTTTCTTACACAATGGTTTCCAGATGACAGTTCAAAAATTTCAGCTACAGATGTCCATCGAATTAGATTATAAATTTAGGTATATCAATGGTTTACCTAGACATTAAAATATGGCCCTATAATATAAATTATAATCGGCTCTGTAGCATAATATAAAAAATAAGACCTTGTGTTGTAAACAGCGTGTATTTAGAAACTAACACAATCTTTATTTTGAAAAACACATGAAAAAGTGAATAGTGAGAGCTTTTTATGAAACCCTAAAAGTGTTGTGAATCGTACGCAAAACCTTTCGTAACTCATACGAAAGTATTGAAAAAAAAAATATTCTGGCGTTAATCAAGGGAGGAAATATTAAATGTTGTTCCCCCTCTGTCTTATGTGTTACATTTATGTCGTGCACCCAAAGTCTTTTTTAGGGTGGTTATTCCTTCTCTTCATCGGCATTAAAGCACAAAGCAACCACTATTGCCTCCTATTAACTAGTGCTATCACTCATCACCATTTCAAATATTTGTATTCTCTTTGGTTGCTTCCTTCTGAATGACAAAAATTCTTAATGAGTGTGCGGACAAAACTCGTTTTCGTTTGTTGGGTTCCAATTCCGAGCGTTTCAATCTGTTCTGATCCGATTAGGTGTGCGGCAAGCTTTACTTAAATAGATTGTCTTATATGGACTAACGTATTTTCACTACTAGATAATGTTTCTGAAAATAGTTCAACAATGAAGGGCTTATTTGAAACATAACGTTAGTTAGACTGTATATTTAAAACTTAAATCAAAATAAATTTAAGTTTTGTCTGTACTATTAATAAAATCCTACTTTTATTTTGTTTCGATTTTATTATGAAAATAGTACCTAGACTTACTTCTAAGTGACAGAATGGACATAATATTTCTGCTTTATTTCAATCATATATAGTTATAGACAATAATAGTATTTGACGTTAAAGCAAAGACAATTCGTGAATAACAAATAAGTATGGTTTTCACAAGGCATTTAAATGAAACAAAAGCTAATTATTTTCGTCTGCTTGTATACTAGCTTAAATTAACTATATCTTCTCTTCGCATTCTCATTGGCTGAGTCCAATGATTAATTATTTATACTATACACTCCATCCATAACGTATAAGAAGTTAGAGTATAATCATTAATCAACTTTATACATTATACATTGTTCACTATATATCGAGTATAAACGCTATCATTGAAAATAATGTATTTCAAATCTTTGCAAACTATTTGTTAATACTATTCGCTATTAGAGATGCACTAATATAAAAGCAGACTAATCAAAACGACTTCGTTCAAATAACATAATGTGGAACGTTTTTGAACGGAAATCTTAATAGTGCTGCTTCCTGTCGGATTTGCGTATCGTATACATTTATTCACTTTAATGTTTGTTCTTTTGGCTGCATTGATTGCTCTTTTATCAATTACTATAATATTCACTGAATTTATATACATAATTCTTTAATTTGATTTATTTGTGAATTGTCAAGTATTTAATGACCTCATACTTATTGTAATAATCAAATGTGTTGTGTCTATACTGATTTAACTTCGTATTGATTAAGCTTACTTTATATTTGTTATAATTATGTTGAACATCTCATTGATCTCTTGGAGAACTTAAAATTTTTAATAGTCAATAGTCATTTTGAGCTATTTAAACTATTAACTCCTTAATTATAAATTACCAATATCTATACCGATCTAGCTATTATTAAGTTGACTATGTTTTGGGATCGTAGCTGATTTGTCATAACTTAATTGTCTCATTCATCCTTTGACAACTTACATTTTTTAATGGTTATATTGAGCTATTAAAATTAGGCTTATTAACACTTTGATTATTCTCAGTTCACAATGTCCACACTGATTTAACTATTGATTATGTTGACTTTGCATTGATCCGGCACAGATTTATCTGATTACCAAACCCTTCCCTCACCTCTGACAAGACGTGTATTAATCACAACTTGTGAATGTGAGGAATGCCAGGCCTCCACCGTGGTTCGGATTCCACGTTAAACTGTAGGTCCTCCATTTCATCTCACAATCACCTTACCATTACACATTAGCGTAAGTGTGTATAACCCGAACGGGTAGTAAGACGCGGTGCTAATAATAATAATAATAATAATATTAAGTTAGTGAACGGAACAATAAGGCTACCGTGTATCAAGTCAGTGGATTAAGTTAATTAGGTACCATCATGAAGGATGGGTTAAGTTAGGTTGGCTAAATACTTTATATTAATTTACACATTATTTAACCTTGAAGTATATATAATATTACATTTTTTCCCCCCAACTTCCGGAGGGTATGTTTGAGTCTGAGAGTTTTGGAGCCTTGTGTGAGTTTGCTAGGTATTAAAACATTGTTGGATGTACAAGAGAGTTTTTGTTTGGGTGAGAAAAAGTATAGTTAACTATTTACAAGAAATTTGTTTGTTGCTAAAGAGCAAATTTCAGGCGTTGCAGACGATTATTGCACCGTAATAAATATCTTGAAACTTGAACTCATTTATTCTCGGGTATCACACCTGTCACAATGTCGAATTCCTTTGTATGGAGACTTTTTTGATGATATTCATGTACCAGTATGGTTTAATTTAATTTATTTACAGCTCTATCCATGATCATGGAGATATGGATAGTTGTCATATTACATTTCAGTTATAAAAATTAGAAACTTCAACATTAATATATAAATTATGCACAGAGTTATACAGGTCATAGAAATGAATGCGTCTATGTTCGAAAGAGATGTCTTATGGTTGCTTGGTTTGTCTTCACTCGTCGTTCCTCCATTCCAGAACGGGTGTTCCAGAAGCCATTCTGTTATTGTCAGGGTATCTCCTAAGATATTCTGGGATAACCTTGAAATAGGCTGCTCCTCTATACAATGGCTTCTTTTCATACAGACTAAATTGATGGTTTGGAATTCTGCTTTTTCTTTTGTGATTTATTACTTTCCAGAAGGCTTTGGACTTGTTGTCTGCATCCTTTATATGCTCTGGTTTGTGTAGGTCCTGGTTTTGAAGCATGTTTTGTGTCTGATTGAAAATCTAATATTTATCTCAGGCCTAAAGAATTAATTGCTTGTAAGTTGTCCTGTTACAGTTCTGGCGTTGTCAGATCTGAAGTTGCCATGTTAATCGGTTCTATAATATACTTAAGGCTTTGGTCATGCAGTTTTACAGATTTTTGAACAATATTTGTTCCATCACTTTGGTAAGTTTGGTTTTGAATTGTTCATTACAACAACATTTTTTTTAATAATCTTGAATTTAGTATCATTGGATTCCCCCGCATTTTTGTGAGTGTAATGGTTGTGTAAATTTAGTGATTTTCGTGCTTTAAAAAATGACTAGTCCGTGATAGAACAACTCCTCAGTAACACATTGATTTGTACACAGAAGGGTTGTGGAGTCTGAGTCTGTCATAAACAATTTCAAGCGGAGTTTGAGTCGTTAAAAATTTACCGATTCCGACTTCAAAATAAAAACTTATGGTAAATATAGATCATTTTTATACTTTCTTTTTAGGACCAATGTTGATAATTTTGTTTGATAAATGGATTCAAATATAAATTCACAATGTTAAATTTAAGCTTCCCGTAAAGTACTGTAGGTACTGTATTGGAGCATTAAATTGCAGTAAATTTACTATTAGTAATTAATATAGGAGGCCTACATTAGCCATTTCTGAAGGTGAATTGGATTCTGAGTCAGCCATTAGAAAAATAGAGGCGTCATGAGTTGAAGGCTTACCATACTGACTCCACAGCCCTGGTACACAGAGTCCTGAATCATAATTTCACACTCTGTAAATCACTAGAAGGTGGATCAACTTCAATTGTTGAGAATTATCACTGCAGACAGTTACGAAAAAACATTTTAGGTAGAAAAATAAATAAACATTGATAAAAACATCATTGACTGTATAGAAAACTTTCTCCATTTTCTAAAAGCATCTAATTTTCAGAGAACTGTAACTATCTTTATTAGCAATTCCTTGAAAACAACAAAATAAAGGTTAGGGCAGTTTCACGATTGTGTCAACTTATTAATTTTCCCCTAATTTTTACTCAATGTTAAAATACAAAATTTAAAATGGTACCAATTTGGGTTATATGCTTACATTAATTCATACTAGTATAATAGGGATGTGCAAGGTAGAATTTTTGGGAACATTTATCCAAATTTGCGTTATATGAGAGTGGGAAACCATGTAGGGAAAACCATCCTCAGGATTCAAACCCCAATCTCCTCACTATCAACGATCCATTCTAACACGAGACTGACACATTATATTAACTTGTAACATATATTAATATAAACCCATTATGAAATTAGTTTTTGTTAAAAGTTGACTTGATCAACATGTTGACCGAATTCACTCGCCAATTATTTTGACTGCCCGAAGACCAAACTCCACTAGCTTTGAGATTGTAGTTCTGAAAGACTTTTCTGAAAATGAGGCAATGGTCCATCAAAATGAGACTCATTTGACTCGTGGGATTCTTAGACAAGCACTCCTTTTTTTTTACAATCTTGAACACACAAATATTCAAGTTTATACAACATGAAGACAATTATTATACCAATACATCAAAATTGTGAGTTGTTTTTATGATTAAGCTAGTGAACAGAATGTCACAACATTTCTGTTTTTACACTTATTGGAAGATAATTTTATTCATAAAATGACATTTCTCTACCACTTCCCACGGGAGAAAGTGTTGTTGATGGGACATTAAAGAAAAGTGCTTAGAGTAGAGTTAAAGTTTTAAAGAGTGTCAAGACAACCACGGAGAGATATGCTTTGTTGACTAGAGAAAGAAATCCCATTAGTGAAGATAATATGCCTGAAAAAAATAGTCAATTGATGATAATAATGAAGAAATCATAGAAAAAAACTTTGAAAAAATGTAACTCTCTACCAAACTCCCATTAATTATTCTCACCATGTTAAAATAAGTGGGAAAAGCTTGAGACGATTAATTATATATTGTTCACTTTTAAGTTAATATTCTGATCTACCTTACATTGTGTTATTAAGATTTAGGTAATACGTTTATTTTATAAAATGAATAACACATTAAGCGAATGTTCATTGTTGAAATTATTATTCTAATAAGATGGCAAACAATTTAAACGTTCTCTAAAAGAAGCAGCGCACCACTCCATAGTCTTGTCTTAGCAACATTACTTGACTGCCATTACTTACATGAACAAAAAATGTATTTAATAGTAAAAACTGGCCATACTCTCAAGCGGTCCCGCTTTCCTCTTTACTCTAACGGTTTGTGTACAAAATGTTTCCTTGAAATATCCTTCACCTTACGCCGCAATAGTATGTTAGTTATTTTCACTTTTGAAAGGGTATACAACCCTATTCAGTGGACAAAAGGTTTAAGGTGTCGATCTCGTGTTAGACTGGCCTGCTGATGATAATGTTCAACCTCAAACTAAAGGATTTTTTTAGTTAATGCAAATTAAAAAAAATAGAGTTAAGCCTATAACCATCCAGAAATATTCATAGATCTGAGAGCAACCTATTATAATGTTGGAACAGTCGCTTAAGGGGTAGAAAAAATTGCTATCCAAAAGCTCTCAATTTTTATATGAATTTTATGACTGACACTTTATTATTAAAACTGCCCTAATGATTATTTTAACTAAAAAATAAATAAAATTATGGAAATGTTTATTTTAGATAGCCTCAACCAAATTTACTATAGTAATTTTGTTTTGAAGAGTTTTATTGGACATAGTATTATACTTTATCTTTAGTTGACATGATGTCACATGATTGAGGACACAGATGTGTGTACATTACCATATTGAAATATCATAAGGGCTGTATTTTAACTTCTGCTTTGATATTCTGAAGTTTTGCATGCCCCTAATAATATATAATTCACACAGTTTATCATGATATACACTTTTAGTTGTTGAGTAGCATTGGGGTGAACTTTTTTTGTTGATACATAGAAATCCTAATCCTATTTTACCCTAAAAAGTTGAACATATATATCCTAATTTTCTTGTGTAAGCTATGTGAAAAAATAATACTGGTGAACAAATTTACTTATTAGGGCAGGGTGGGTTGGTTCAAGTTTCCTAGATGCATTAGGCCCTAGTATATTGATGTGTGATTTTTATTATATTTTGTTTACATCTTTTAGGTCTCCTGGCATTTGAAAGAAGATTTTTTTTTCTTCTTTTTATCAAAATAAAAAGAGTTAATGCCAGCCTTATACTACACCCAAGATGAGTGATACTGATATTGGTTCGAGTACAAATGTAGACAGTAATGTGCAAGATAAAAGTGAGCCTGAAACTAAAAATGAGGTTCAAGATCAAACTACCATTTGTCTGCAAAAAGATAAACAAGATCCTATCTTATCCACGGAAAAAGGGGATGACAGTCGTAAAGAAATAGACAAGGTGGACAAAGTTGAAAGTGAAATTCAAGAAGAAAAGGAGAATGAAGATAATGAGGAAGAAGTTGATCTTCCTGATAGTTTCTTTGATGATCTGGGTGATGCATTTTTGGAAAGTTTTGACGTTGTCGATTCATGCCATTCGTCAAATGAAGGCTACTTAACTGACGACTCTTCTGCTACAGTTAAACTGCCAGATAACGATGAACGAAATCTAGCCGAGAAGAACACGGAAAAAAGTAATTCTTCAAAACAAAGACTAAATATTACTCACTCTTTGGACAGTAAAAGTTCCAATGATAACAAACGTAACCAAAACAAAGTAACACCACAGGGAAAAAATGAAACAAATAAAAATGATAGAAAGAACAGGGCTCTCTATGAAAGTGATCTCTGTCGGGACAGAAAGTCTTCTAAGCGGGAAAAGCGTATGTCTTCGTTTGATACTAAACAAAGTTATAACGTTGATGGAAAGCAAAACTCAAGAATTACTTCTTCACGCACTCTAGGTAGAAGTGTTATACCATTCAAGTCTAAGAGCACTAGGTCCAATTCTAAAACTAGACAATCTAGGTCTAAAAATATAATTTCTAAGTCCAGGCGTAGAAGGTCTAGGACTAGAAGTAAAGATAGAAGTTCACGAAGAAGAAATAGAAGTCCTGTTGAAAGAAGGGCAAGAAGCAGAAATAAGAGTCCAAAGAAAAGCGAAAATCAAAAAGATAATAAATCCAACAGTGAGAAAAATAATATTTCTGAAGAAAAAATCACACAAGCTAATGCTGTGAATCAAGATATTGGGGCTATTGACATTTCAATGGAAACTGTAGACTCTAAAGGAAATGATGAACCAATAACCCCAGTCCTTTTACCACCAGGCACAGAGGACGATATTGTTCCACCAGGAGAAGAACCCTTACTTATAGGTAAGCTAGAAGAAGAGAAGAGCCAACAAAAACAAAAGATAGTCATTCCTTTAGAATCAAAAGATAAAGATTCTGTAGTGAAAACCAACAAAGAAAACCAAACAAGTAGCCCAATATTAGAGAAAACTACTAAAAAAAATGAAAATATTAAACCACTATTGCCATCACCTGCTAGTGAGGAAGCAGTAGCATGGGAAAAATTCAGAAAATCTTGGTTAGACGCATACTATAGGTCAAGAGGCCCACCCAAAATAAGCTTGGCACCTTCACCTGATGACCGTGACGCGTATGAAGAGAGACAGTGGCAAGAAGATGAGATGGTCAATGAAAATCTTAGGAAAGAAATTGAAGAATTGGGGAATGAGAATCTTAGAAAGGAAATAGAGGAATTAGGAACAAGTTTAAGACAAAGAAGACAATCTGAATCACCGAGTAGGGTCAGACACAGTGACACTTCTGAAGATGAGTATGACAGGGACATAAGGCGTTTCAAATACCTCAGGGAATTGGAGAGATCTAGACAAAGAGATTTGAGTGAGGAGAGATTGGATAGAACTAGACAAAGAGATTTTAGTGAGGAGAGATTGGATAGAACTAGACGTAGAAATTTGAGTGAGAAGAGATTTCACAGTAGGGAACCTGATGAAAGATATATTTCTCGTAAAAGACAAAGATCACACTCGCGATCTAACAGGTCTATATCTTCTTTATCCTTGTCACCAGTTAATTCTAGGCGTTCGCCATCACACACTCGCTCGCGCAGTCGAGGTCGTTATCGCTATCGCCGTCGAAGTCGAAGTCGGAGTCGAAGTCGAAGTCGCTCGTATCTGTCTCTCAGTTCGCTGTCCAGATCTTGTTCCCCTGACTCTGGCAGGTATAAAAGAAGGTCTCGTAAAATATCACCAGAAAGGAAAAGAAAACGATCACCATTTTGGAAAGAAATTGCCCGAAAGTTGGCCAAAGAGCAACCAGCAACAAACCTGTTTGTTCCACCTCAACCAAATACAGGAGCTGGACCTCCGTACTTGCAGGTTAGAATAGATTAATAAAAATTACAAATAATTTAATCTTATGTTCAGGTATATTAATTCAAGGTCATTGATATTGGACAGTTTTAGTTCAGCTATGAAGCCGTTTCAATGGCTGCATGGTCTAAGGCGCTTTTCTCACAGACTAGACTACCATTGACGTGAAGATCGAGGTTCAAATCTCGGTCGGGTGTACTGAGGGAGGTTTTCCACTCTCCCTCCATGTAAATGTGTGTACACTTCATCTACATTTAACCTTCCTAATCCCTGAAACCATTAGCCTGATTAGTACATAACCGTATAACCTGAAAGGGCAGTAAAAAGCAATGTATAAAAAAAAGTTTAGCAATGAGCTAAATTATTTACACATTTTATCAATGTTGTATGTATGATCTCTGGATTCCATTGTTTTTCACATACTTTCAACTCTGTTTGATTTGAAGATATTCAGGCCCGCACCAAGGGGGTGGACTATTAGTACCATGGTACTGGGTCTGGTACCAAGATCAAGATTAACAAACTTTAAAAAAAATTTTTAGCAGATTAAATAAAATAAAATATGAATGATAAGCAATACAATGCTTGCTCAACCAATTGTCTGGAGTTTCCTACAGAGGAACTTACTTGCGTTTGTCACAATGATCTCATTAGTTTGGTCCAATATTGTCCTTGGTTTTGAAATGTTTGTAAACTTCATTTTTTGCACGAAGAGAGTCGGGTAGTGAATCATGTTCAATTTAGATTTTAAAATTATTTTATCATGTGCATAACATTTCAGTGTTCAGTTACAGATTGATTTGCATACATTATTTTTGTTTTATAAAAGTGACCAAAGTTTTTTTATGCATAAAGATCTAAATCGAGCACTGGTGTTACAGGGTGTTTACTGGGCCACAAAAGTCACGAAAAAGTCATTAAAGTCCATTAAAAGTCACGAATTATCAATATTTTAGTCATAAAGTCATGAAAATATTGTTGTTTGAATTTCCTGCACATCGTGACAACGTGAACGCATCTAATGTCAAAGTCACCCACTACCCATGATGCCATGCACTAGATATAAGTTGCCTGAATGTTTTTATCATGATACTAAGGACAAGGTTAATGTTCACCATCTAGTTAAAGTTTAATTGTTGCGTGTGAGTGCATTATGCCTATATATGCTTTATATAATGTTCAATCGTTTAACGAAAGAATTTTATGGGTCATAAAAGGTCACCAAAAAGTCACTAATTTTTGTTTCCCCAACTGAGTAGTGTTATAACAGGTGGGGATATTTATTCCCCTTGGAATGAATTTGTTTCCCCCTATTCCCAATTGGAATGAACTATCTTTCTCTCGTGGAATTAACTTGCCCCTCTCTAAGAGTTATTTCAATCACCTCTTCTATTATCGAATATTAAAATGAAAAATGGTCTTTTAGCAAATATAGTCTTGGGTAAAATTTTTAATAGCTTCTATAAGCATTCAATTTTCAAAACTTGAAACAGGAAAGGCCTATTCCAAATAGTGATATGTGGCATTTTTTTAAAAAACGCAGGCAAAGTCTACTCTAATTTTCTTTTAGAGGCATCTAATTTGCTAAACATTTCTAAGTGAGAACCACTTCAAATAGCCTTTAAAGATGTCAATTAAAAAACAAAAATCAAGGGGATGACAACTTTCAAGATCCTGAGGCACCGAATAATTAAAATTTCCAGAGAAAGACAATTCCAAATAACTGGTTAGAAGGGGACAGCTCTAAACAACTTCTAGACGCATCCAATTTTCAAAATATTTGCTCGTAGATCATTTCAAATAGCTTGCATAATTAATAGGCCTCTAATTTTCCACTAAATTCCAAGAAAAGACCACTCTAAATATATTTTACTCCAAGGAGATTAAAATTTCTGGACAAGAACCGCACTACTTAATAGCTTGTAGAAAAATCTAGTTTTCAAACATTTGCCAAGAGAGGGTCCTTAAGCCAGCCTTTAGCTTTGGAGTCGAAGCCCTTCAAAAAGAATTTATTTTTGCTAAGATAGATAATCTACCCCCTTAGAGCCTGAACCAATATATCTTTGCCACCACTGAAGTACTAAGGTACTGGGCTCGGTTTGAGCACCTGGCGGCCCTGAAGATACTCATAACCTAAAAAACTATTTTTAGGGAAGAGACTAACATTTTGGTACACACACACACGCAATCATTATCAACTAATATATTTTGTCTTTATTTGTAGGATCATTCCTCAACACATCGCCCTCAAGTGATGGGCGGAATGGTGTACCCTCCCAGCGACAGCTACCAGGCTCCTACTACAATGGAATATCAGGGCCCACCCCCTGTCCCATCGGCTGCCCCTCTATACCCCCCACCATACTACATGAGTGGCATACCCCCTCCATCCGGTTCATTGGCACCCAATATTCAGCTTCCGATGATACCCATGGGGCAAATTCCTAGGCCCGTTCCCCCACCATTGTATAGTTGCCCACCTCCATCTTTACCTAGCACTTTAATAAGCCCAAAGCCGCAGAACACTGACCCATCACAATCGTTCAAGGTGAGTTTAAGATACTTTTACTTGGCAGGCTGCTTTTTGGGGGGTAGTACACAGACAAATAATTTTATATGCAAATTGTGCCCCAGTGAGAGAATAAGTTTGAGATCTCACCTGAAGTAAATTCAAATATTCAGCTGAAGTAGAGCCTTGAGAAGGTGAAATTTACTCTCCATGTTAAAAAAAAAAGGTGTTTTTATGTAGCGGTAGACTCGATATAACTACAAAATGTCAACATGCTAACACATTATTTTTTCTTTTCTCAATATCACGTTTCACTGTATAGTTAGTTCACTCAACAAAATTTACAACTTCAAGCCAAAACTTTTTAACTTTTCCCAAAACCAAATTTGAAAAATTCAACAGCTACACATTTAATTATTATTATTATTATTATTATTATTATTAGCACCGCGTCTTACTACCCGTTCGGGTTATACGCACTTACGCTAATGTGCAATGGTAGGGTGATCGTGAGATGAAATGGAGGACCTACAGTTTAACGTGGAATCCGAACCACGGTGGAGGCCTGGCATTCCTCACATTCACAAGTTGTGATTAATACACATCTTGTCAGAGGTGAAGGAAGGGTTTGGTAATCAGATAAATCTGTGCCGGGGCCGAGGATTGAACCCCGGACGCCAGCTCAGGAGTCCAACACCTTACCCCTAGACCACCAGGTCACCCACATTTAATTAAACATGTGATTGATTGTTTACTGTGCACACATAAATTTGGCACATTAATACCCCACCCCCACCTCCTCTTTTATATAATAATAATTAACCTACTTCTACGGCCGCATGGTCTAAAATTGACTAGACTGCTGAAGACGAGAAGATCGAGATTCGATCCTGGTCGGGTGTACTGAGGGTGGATTTTCCCAAATGGTTTTCTACTCTCCATCCACACAAATGCTGGTACACTTCCTCTAAATTCAACCTTCCTAATCCCAAACACATTAGTGTAATTAGTACATAGGTATATAATCTGAACGAGTAGTAAGATACAATGATATTAAAAAGTTGAGGTTTGCACACTAATTAATTATTTCTTAAAACATTAATTTATGTATTAATATCTCAGAATTACTATTTTATGGCATATCAAGTTATTGCCATAAGCTCTTCATTTAATCTTTTCGTCTAGAATTTATATGATTGTTTTTAAGAGTATCACTTAGCCATGATTGTTTGTAAGAATATCACTTAGCCATGAATAAACTAATCTATTTTGTTTGTTTGTTTGTGACCCGACAGCATTCTCCTGAATCTTCAAGTTTGACAAGTATTTTGGAAGCATCAATGAAAGGTCAGAAGTCTTACGACATTACATTAACCTTTAAGCTGGGGTCCAAAGTAGAACAGAACACCGAACAGAACATGTTCCCGATCATTTCCAAACGTGTTTGTTGTTCTGTTAGCTGTGGTCGGATCTTATAAACTCAAACAGAACATGTTTGAACATGTTTGTAACTTGTTTGAACTTGTTTGAACATGTTTGTAACTTGTTTACATCGTTGGTAGCTTCATAAAAAAAATTTCCCCCTTCAGCTCAGTTGTGTTTAGATATCGGTGCGATGAGTATACGTGTGCGATTAGCAGCGGCTGAATATATATTCATCCACTACCATGGGGAAAAAAAGGCTGAAACTCTCTCGATGTTGGATGACAAGATTATACCAAAGTAGGAATGTGTACAATGGGTCAAGCTTATTGGCAGACTTCCAATTCCAGTCAATCAGTGGAATGTATAAAAAAAAGTGTATGCAAATGCACCCATCTAATGTGATCCTTGGACCACTCCATTTTTCTACAATCTGCTAAAATAACGGCGATAATTATTTTTCAACACACACAAAAAAAGTACTCTCACCAAAATATACATGTACATGCTTAAAAAAACAAACAAAATACACATGTAAGATGGTTGTGGTCCCATGAATGACCGGACGTTTTCCGAGAGGTCCAAACTACTCCTGGTTCGAACACGAACATCCTTTGCTGTGACGGGCAAAAACCAACAACTGGTGGATTGAGGCAGAACAGAACAATGAACAAATTTTTTCACAGAAAAATGTTCAGAAAACTGTCCATGAACAGTGTTCGGTTTTTCGTTCTGTTCTAGTCTGGACCTTGTTTTATGTGAACACACTTTAAGAAGGGTTTTTAATTACTAGGCTTCAAAGTCATACCCAAAAACGCCCGCGACTGCGGCGGCTCGTGAGGAAGTCTCCCAACAGGAGCTGCAAGAATGTTATTTTAAATATTAAATCCCTCTGGAAGCATTTGGTTTGTAGGTGCTATGAATTTTATAAGACTTAAATAAACTACTAGCATAAACATTGAGGAATACAAAAATACATTACCGATACTTTGGAGAGGGATTTGAACCCCCAAAATAATCCCCCACATTCCTTGGTACGGCCATGCTATGCCTTGATATAATAATCACTAAATAGGATCTAAGATTTGTTTTAAAATGTAGGCCCTAAATGTTGTTTTAAAAATGTATTATTGTTACTCTGAATAAAAATGAAATTTATTTGAATTTCTGCATCTCTAAGTCACATAAGTGTGTGTGTATTTATATTCTTTTCTATTTGTTACGTGATTAAAATAGGCCCGTATTATAACTAAGCCTATTAATCCAGTTTTATATGTGCAAGAACATATATCTTTAGGAAAAAAACCCCTTTTCACTTTTTGAAGTACTTTTTTTTTTCTAGGAAGTTTTGTGTTGTGTTTTCACGCTCTATCCTTATGATCTTTGATATGATAACTAGGCTGACCATACGTCTCCTTTTGAGTGTTACAGTACTGGTTTTTTGCTATGTCTCAGCCGTCTCGCCATTTATAGTAAAAATGCTACTTTTTACAGTTTTTTTTTAAAATAAAAAGCTTAAAATATGCTTTAATATTGCTCAGTCTTAACCTATTATCAAGTTTTCATCAATGGCTGCTATTGTAGGTACGAGTCATTTGTGTAACCAATGAAAGAGGTGTGTTTATCAAGATTGACAATTGAATAAATAGTGTAACTTTAAAGTCAATGAATTATTTAGAGAATAAAAACAATACATTTTGGCAACACTTGTGCTTCTATTCTTAAGCTTTATTTCCATGTGTTTGTTGTTTGCAGTATACGCATGTTTTTATAGGCATTAAAAGACAACAATTTGTTCCATAAAGTAAGTTTGTCTAAAAATTACTCATGGTATGAACATGATGAAATACAGTCCCCCTTTACGTCAGCCTAAAATATTTGTGTGGGTTCTGTGAAGAATTATTGTAAGTTCGATATTTTGATGCAATACAAAATATAAATATTTTTTAATGTCCTACTCTTTAGAGATTTTTCCCTCCCCTCTTGTTTCATTTTGTTCTCAAGGAATTATAATCACCCTAGATATAATGAAACTTAGGTAGAAGAATTGGGCAGTAATGATTGATTTTTTCAAGAGGCAGTTTTTACATTTTTATAGAGTGGCAGAAATGTAAAGTGTGACCTGGGTTCTTCTTTTCATTATAATAAACCATATTCTGTCTGTCCCCCTTTATTTGTTTCTATCCATTTTTACTATTATATTATTATTATTATTATTCACCGCATCTTACTACCTGTTCGGGTTATACGCTCAAGTACTAATTACGCTAATGGATTAGGAATTGGGAAGGTTGAATTTAGAGGAAGTGAACCCGCATTTGTGTGGAGGGAGAGTGGATGAGTGGAAAACCATTTAGGAAAAACCACCCCCAGTTCACCCGACCAAGATTCGAACCTCGATCTCCCTGTCCTCGGCGGTCGAGCTAAACACGACTAGCGCATTAGCCAACTACACCACCGAGGCGGGTCATCTTTACTATACCTTCTTGTTTTAACACGGTATGAATATACCAGAGAGCCACTTCTGTGATCATATGGTCTTAGGTGCTACTCTCACAATAGACTAGACCAGGAGTCCCCAAACCATGGCCCGCGGGCCAAATCCGGCCCACGGAATATGTATTCGGCCCACAGACGCTTTGAAAAAAAAAATCAATGACGAATACCGAAATGATGGTTCTCGTGAATGTAATATATAAAATCCATGCTAGCCGCGTTCCGTAAAGTGTCTTTTGAGCAGAGGGTCCGGTCCGTGCTATGTTTCCAATTTGAGGAGGAAAGGGGTAATTATGTTGGCTACACAGTTTACATTTTAGTCATGTGTAACTATGGTTATAAGATATGCATATATCGAAATGAGATTAGATCGAACTGATACATTATATATGTATAAATAATGTGTGTATTGTATGTATCGTGTTCAATCCAGCTCACCTAGAACTTTGAATATTCAAATGTGGCCCTCTGCTTAAAAAGTTTGGGGACCACTGGACTAGAATGCTGATGTTGGAGAGATTGGGGTTTGATCTTGGTCAGATGTACAGAGGTTTTTTTTCCTAAATTGTTTTCCACTCTCCCTCTATGTAAATGCAGGTACACTTCCTCTAAACTCAACCTTACTAATCCCTAAAACATTCATGTAACTAGTACATAGGCCAATAACCCGAACAAATAGTAAGATGTGATGCTGAAAAAAATTACTAGGGATGCTAAAACAAACTACATTAAAATTTTAATATATTTCATATTATTTTTAATCAACTGTATTGGTACATTAGTGGATTACTCAGAAAGTACTATTAGCCGAATCTGTTAAAAACTGTTTTTTTCTTTAGAAGCTATCACCTCGAATATTTTTAACTAATTTTTTTTAACATGAAGCTGCTAAAATTGTTGAACAGGTACCAGCGGAGATTTTATCCCGTCACAATCCGGAGGGCAAGTTACATCAAGCAGAGGTAAGCATCTATTGCTGAGCTCTTATTTGTGGCGTTTCTCGGATTACTCTTTAAACATTCACAGCGGAATTTAATTTTTCTAGCAAAAATTGAACTTGTAGTTTTTGTAAACTAGATAAACTAGGTATTAATTGTTATTGGGATTTTGTTTGAAAATGACCTAACTTCAAAATGTTGAATGTGGCATATTTATATAAATATATTTTTTTTAACACTGTGCTATGAAACCTTTCCACAAAAAGTATGTTTTGTCAAGGTAAAAACTATGTGGCCATGCATAACTACATTTTACTAGCATTATCTGTTAAAATTGTGTGAAGGTCAGCAAAGAAATTGTTTGCATCAGAGCAACACATTAGTGACATTACTAATTGCAACTCTGGTCTCAATTTGATAACGCCATTGATTGACAAAATGATTGCACTTGACTATTTAATGAACCATTCTCCTGACTAAACACCACACTAATAAGTTTTTCTTACTTTGTAATAAATACACTCAAATATTTTTTAAATGTAACATTTACAAATTTTAAGGTATTATGCTGTGGTATTTCGCTCGGGAACGTTATGCTACAACAAATTAATATTTATTATATTGTGAATATCTCTAATCTTGGAAGAAATTAGATTAATTGGAAAAACCATAGCTATAAAGAGTCAACATTGATCATAAACTGTCTTTTGATAAGTCACAAGGTTGGCTCCAAAAATACTTTGAATTAGCATTTTCAAAATGTTTTTTGGCAAACTATACCTCAGTTTTAGCTTCTGTGGTGCTGACTGACAGTTCACAGCTGACGTCTGACAGTCAACAGTTAGGTATATACCTAAATTTTGACTGTCAGAAGTGACAAATGCTAAAGACATGTTTTTTGCAGATCATATGGTTCGGCGTAGGGATACATAATTTGGTCTGGTAGCTTTTCAAAGCCGTCAGAAGTCAGCTGTGAGCTGTCAGTCAGCACCACAGAAGCTAAAACTGAGGTATATATGATTTCATAAGAAGAGAAATGCTTGGACATAATCTTATGGGGTAAATGACTATCTTTCAAAAAGACTAATCTTCAACCAACTTTTTCTGGAACTAAACTTTTTGAGGTACCCAGTATGGACATAAATATGTGCGGATAGTACAGAACTGTTATATATTATTTTAAGGTTATGGACAAACTTAAAAATGTAGCCTTAAAAAAAATTGAATGTAAGCTAAGATTTTTTCAAACACTCTTGGATATTCTATATTTAAAGGGCTTCAAATTTTCTAAGAAATACAGTTATAAAAAATAAGCTCACCTATGAAACCATTAAAGAAATTTTGTGTTAAATAATTAATTAACCATGAAATTGTATGTTTTTAATTGGAACAGGGCGGTTTTATTTTGAAACAATGTACTTATCTGACACTTTAAAATCCTTTGGATCTTTATTTATTTAAATAATTTAACATTAATTTTATTATTTTATGTGATGTATTGGAAATGTGTTATCTCAGGTTATGTTTTGCGGGTAGAGGGGGATGGGTGGATTGGGTTTATGTAGATGTTGAGCAGCCAAAAGAGCACACAAGTTACGACACTAATTGTATTTGTTTCATAACATCACCTGTTTTGAGGTTTTTTTTTATAATTAATAATTTTTATGTTCAACTCATATCGGGGGTCACTCCTCGGTTAAACACATCACTCTTGTTTGGACTGAATTTCCAGCGGCAGAGAGATCGGCGTTTGCATCTTGGTCAGTGGTAACTAAGGGAAGTGGTTTTTTCCCCCTAAATGGTTCCCCACTCTTCTGCCACACAAATTTGGACACATTTCCTCTAAAATTTTACCCCTTTCATACCTGTTCCATTAGAGTAGTTAATTGTATGTGTATAAATTAAACGAGTATTAATACTCGTTGGAGAAATCAACTCATTATACTGCGATAGGAGGTGTTTGGGGAATCTTATTAAGGTCTTAGAGAATATTAGTATATAGTGATTTATGTTAGAATAGACATCTGAAAGGTCTTTTATTTCATACATATATATCATATATATCTAGTAGGATTTTGGTGGGGAAGAAAGGTATTCAATATAATATACATCTTCACATCAAGAGGGTTTCTATTTGTAAACATTGTGATGTTTATGAAATGTTTCTTCATTTGGCAAAATATTCTTACAACTCACTGAATTATTTAATGTCCAACTTTGTAGAACTTAATTTATTTGATTTACCTAAATTATGTTTTTTTAGAACACATGTGACCCGCCTCGGTGGCGTAGTTGGCTAACGCGCTAGTCCTGTTGAGCTCGACCGCCGAGGACGGGGAGATCGAGGTTCGAATCTCGGTCGGTGAACTGGGGGTGGTTTTTCCTAAATGGTTTTCCACTCTCCCTCCACGCAAATGCGGGTTCACTTCCTCTAAAAATTCAACCCTCCCAATTCCTAATCCATTAGAGTAATTAGTACTTAAGCGTATAACTCAAACGGGTAGTAAGACGCGGTGCTAAATATTATTATTATTTAGAACACATGTGATTTAAAATAATGGGTACACAATTTTGTGACCTTGTCTTGGTTTTTTTTAACATTGTTTAAGATTAAACCAAATAATATATAACATTAACCATTACCAGTCATTTTAGATACCAGTATGACTTCAAATTATGTCAATAGTTTGGTTTTACTTTACCTATGCACATCTAAAAACAAACTAGCTGAAATTTAAAAAAAAATATCATATTTATTCATAGAAAAACAGCTTATCACATATACGAGCTAGCTACGATTAGTGCTGTTCAGTATGAGGTCCAGTTTCATAATCAAACTGTTTACGCCTCAAGTGCGGTGCTCTTCTGAATACAAGACGACACCTACCTTAACATGAATGGAAAGGGCCAGTTTTGCATACGAAACTGGGCCATTCCATTTTGGTCTAGGTAGATGTCTTGTATTTAGTGTAACACCGCACTTTAGATGTATTAAGTCTGACAGTGAAACTGTCCCTAAGTCTCATACCCCCATTATTTGGTTCCCATACCCCTGAGGGCTATGGATACCCTCGGTTAAGAACCCCTGGTCTAACACGCCACACTTGTGTTAACATCAGATTATTTGTATTGTTTGAAAACGAGAGGGCAAAAGTACATTGTTATAAATAAATTAATATAATATTGGTTTGTTAACTCTCCTCAGGCAATTTAGTTTGGCTTTCAAAGGAATAACTTGTTATTTATTTATATAAATGAGATAAAATAAAAATCAAATATACTTGTTCTGTCTTAAATATTTGATTTCTTTGAGAATACCTTTATTTTCCCTTAAATGTTTTACATGTTGAATTGTGTTTTATGTTTTATCTGTAGTATTTTAGTACCCATTCACAGAATTTTATTTTAATTTCAGCAGTTTAAAAAAAATAATTATTAGGTTTATTCATGAGCAAGCTAAATTGTGGAACAAACCTTATAGTTTTCCCTTAAAAATTGTACGTAAACTAGATAATATCACCTCTAACATAACATTTCAGTTGGTGGTATCAAAAAAGACCAGCAGTTGACAGTGGATCCTGAGTTGATAACGCGTTGTGAGAATGCAATTAAAATTCTTCAAGCGGATGGTGTAATATATATCATACCGTTGGGGCAGTTCATCCATCGACCCCGCAGCAGCGAATTGCAGGGACCTCTCAACAACGATGTTGTGAATAGGTCACCTCTTCTTCAGGAATCGGATGTTTTCTTCAAGGTCAGCATCCCACCCCAGAGGCAGAACCCGAGTCAACTCAGAATAGCCACCAAACGACTCAACTCTACCGTGAAAACAGTCACTCCAACACCACACCTGCAAATTGAAGAAGACGCAGTGCCTAAGCCGTGTGTGGAAGTTGAAAAGGTGGATGTAGCTGTTGGTCCAGACGAAAGTTGTTTGTATGCTAGTTTGGAAAGTGCACCACAAAAACAAACTGAAAAAATCAAAATGATACAGAACTCGACACAGACCAAAAAATGTTTTGGACGGACAGTCGAGATTCAAGTTAGTGTTGAGGATGATAATTTGATAGGCTCTTTTAGGGTAGTGACTCGTAGACGCAATAGAGTTCAAAACCGAAATCAGTCCCCGAGTGAATTTAATGACGGTGGTGACTGCAATGCGGAGCAAGCTACTGAATCTACTACTAACAACCAAATTGTGTGCTCTTCTTCACCTTACACTCAAATATCCTCTACTCCTTCTCAGGTGTCATCCTCTCTCTCCACTCCAACTATTGTAGCATCTAAGCTACCTAAAGGAATCCTTAAAAATAGAAGCACCGCTAATCAACCCTCTCAAATGTCATCTTCCCATGCCGTTATAAATCTAGGCCACTTACCTTTAGTAGGAACTTCATTACCCACAAACTCCTTTAGTCAGATGACGAGAGAACAGTTTCAAAAGTTTTTGGAACAACGAAAATAGATACGTAGCAAGAATTTTGTAAATCTGTTTATTTTGATCGATTACAAACAGATCTTTCTGTAACTTTTTTTTGTTGTTAATAGAGTAATAATTTTATCTAGATAACGTTCTTTTTTGTTCATCTAGTTACTCTATATAAATTTTCAAATTGTACTGTTAAATTTTTCAAACAAAACATATATTTACAGTAGAATTGAATTTTTGTGCTAACTAATTTAATTATTCCCTAATACGTTGAGTATTCCATGTACAATGTATATGTAAATATATATATATATATTTTTTTTCTTTATTTAAATTTTGGGATGAATTGTATGAAAATTTAACATTCATAAATACATTGTTACTTTCTTTGAAAAATAATATTGCATGTTAACATATAAACTCCTATATGTGTAAAATGTGTGTATAAAGTTGTGTGTACTCAAAAAATTGTTTTTTTTTAATTCCTTTTTATATTTAAGTTTAAATATTCCTCGTCAAAATCGCTTGCCTTGGCAAATACTTTTTCATGATTATTTAGCTTTACTATTCTCAATTTTCTAAAAATATGATTTTACATATCTTTTGGTTGACTTTTTCAATACAATCCTAGAACATTAAAATTAGAATCTTGTAAATTACCAAATTATTAATTTATTAGTTTTATTTATACTCTAATAGTGACCATATAATTATATACCTGGCAATTTTTCTTAACTTTGAAATTTATTTTTTTCCAGAGCTAAAAAAGGTCATGAAGGTTAAAAAAAATTCTTGTTTTCTAAATTTCTTAGCAATTATTTTGAAAAATAAATCATTTGCTCATATTTTTTATTGATTTTTCTATAGATACTCGTATCATTTTCAAAGTGAAAATATTGCTGATTTTTCTTAGCACATAAATGTATCACACTGAAACTTAAATTGTATGTACACTTGTAAGCAAGGGTTGACTTTATGAATCCTACTGCTCACTTTTATTGTGCATATTGCCGTTAAACAAATGCCTAACACACACCCTGACATTGTTCAAAAACACATTCACAAGAAAATAAGTTTCTACCCTGATGTAGGAAGCATTTATAAATTTCTATACCCCCATTATTATCTTTGTACATTCTTTTCCTAATAATTATATTAAGTATGTGTCTCCTAAACATTTGTTGACAGACTAGATTTTTCTTTGCAACTCATTTTAATTACACCTACTCACCCAAATATAATTGATCAGGGGGCTTGCCAATTTTGTAAACTAAAAAAGTTTAGAAATTTCTTAAAAAATTGTATAATTTTTCAAGACTCGATTGAATTGACTTAAAAATGGGTTTCTATAGAAATCAACACAACATCCCTCCCCTCGCCCCTTTCCCCTGAAACACTAGCAAATAAAAGTAAACATTTTATAAACACACTTCTTAAAATATTTATTGAAACAAGAACATCATTAGAATAGATGTTTGAAATTGGGCGAGGACCACCCAATATAGAGTTAGGTATGTACTTAAAAGATTCCATTTGAAAACCAAAATATTTTAAACACTGCTTAAACTGAGATGTCAACTTTTTTTAGACATAGGATTTCAATACACTGGCGTCACACCTGTGTATTTAAAGGAGAATTATGGTTTTAATATGAACTATTTAGTTGTCCTATGATCGATATATTTCTGAAAAGTGTGTAAATTTTGACCACATTTATGACTTGACTCATGAATGTAAATTAATGTGTTTATGGCCTCGAGTGAAATTATTTGTTTTGCCAATAATTTGTTATGTTGCAATGATGGTATACATTGAAAATCTATCATAGTTTTCTTTTTCTTTAAAATTGTTTTGCATTGTTAACAATGAGATTGTACAACCTGTGTGTTTTCTTTGATATCTAAATGGCAGGTTTATACAAAGTTATTACTTTTTAATAATAACTTTGTAACATTTGCACTGGATTTGCTTTTTATAATAGTAGATTCATATGTGAACATTTAAATGTATATAGAATAAAGTAGAGCCCATTGTTAAATAAATGGAAATTTATGTGACATATAAAGTAATGAGAAATATAAATTCTTAGTTATAAGCAATGATTTTTTGGGGTTTATTTAGCAATTAACTGTAAAGCAAAAATATATTGAATTCCTTTTATTTTTTAAGAAATTTGATGACCAATATAAACTTATTGTAGATGGCTGTCATTTGATTTTGTTCCATTGCTATACTTCCTGGGTTGATACAGGTATAAATAGACTTGAAGTGTGCGTGAAGAAGGAAGGATATGTTCCTGCGATGTGTGTTCTCGATGAGAGGCTTATCTCAAAATGGAGGGTTCGTAGGCCGCCTGTGATTCGGAGTTGGTTGGTGTACAAACATCATGTTGGAGATTGGGAGAAACGAGGTGAGATTCATCATGTCTGCCACTGCATTCCGCTCAGCTGGTCGCTTTCCAAATCAGAAAAAATGAACAGAAAAACTCTGAAACGTAAATGTGTGTGCGCTTTATCTCTAATGTTTTATAAGTGTATAGTTTAGCAAAATGAATTTTTGAACTAATCAACTGTGTAAATATTTAATTTGTAAAATTGTAAGGAAATCTTTGTTAATAATGACTAGGTTGCCTTCATTTTTTCCTTGAGTCGTATAATGCAATGTTTTGGATCTTATCACATATAGGGCTGTTTAAAAAAATTAATTTGAGCCAATAACTACACTATAGTGATTAAAACTGATTATACTGTTGACGATTACTTTTTTTTTTTGTCAATAGAACGTTTAAAAAATATGGAGGAAAATTATTTGTTTATTTGTTCCCAATCAATATTCTTAGTCATTGATTATAATTGTCTAGATAATGTGTTTATTTTTCATTACTCTAATTCAATTTTACATCAATTTGAAATTTAAGTACTTTACAACCCGCTTCGATGGCCGCATGATCTAAGGTGTCAATCTCATAATAGACTAGACTCTCGATGATGGGGAGAGTGGGCTTCAATCCTGGTCGGGTGTACTGAGAATAGTTTTTCCTAAATAGTGGTCCCCACTCTCCATGCAAATGCAGCCACACTTCCTCTAAATTCAACATTCCTCATTCCTAACCCATTAGCATAATTAGTACTTAAGCATATAACACGAATGGCTAGTAAGATGCGGTCAAAGCAATATAAAATCTAACCACATAGAGCAAATTGAGTTATAATAGTATCCGCCAGGCGCAAGAGTCTTGGTCATGTGACCTGGCAAGAAACAGACGCTAAAAGTATATATATCGATCTATGTTGAACACTCCATTTACCCTGAATGGTAGCAACTTACATAGTGTACATACTACATTGCAAACAAAGGAGACATTTGTTTGTCAATATTACTTTTTGGATGAACTTTGTATGTTTTGAATTTGAAATTATTTTAGTAAGAAATAGTTTTTCTTAGGTTTTACACACTCCTACTTCAGACATTGATCAACTAACCACCTGTCTAAATCTCTGAGGTTGAAAATTTAGTCTCACTTGGGGTGAAAGGTTTGTTATGCGTTATTCAGTATTCATTATAGGTGTAATTTTAGGCTCTAATTAGATTGTTAGACAACCTCTTAAAACCATTAATTCAAACAAATCAATGAAAAAAACCAAAACAAATTCACTTAGCTTACATAGTTAGCTGGAATATTCTTTTTAAGGTAGATCCTTATTATAAGTGTGTTAATTGTGGGTACTTAAAAAAGACACCTTTACTAACACAAGCTGTGAAGACCTTACCTACCAATAGTAGCAGCTATAATATCAAATGTATGGTTGCTTTCATCGGTTTGTTATAAGGGTTACACAAGTCTCAAACCATATGAATATTGAGTTATAATTCTATATGTTTTGTTAAGTTTAAAAGTTTATATTGATCAAAAGGCATTGCATTATGAATCACCATTTAGTTATGCTATACGTGGTAGAAACACTTTTTATTTGTTTCACCGTATTTGAGCTTTAACACAAAAATTTAAAAATATAAAAACCTAGTCATTAAATTTGTACCTTTCTTACGTGATGCAAAATTTGTATACATACAAATATTTAGTTTTCTTTTATGAAATACCTGACAGTAATATAATGATATATTCATGCCCTACTATATAATATAAATGCCTTGTTCAACATGCAAGGGAATACATTATATTACATTTTAAAAATTCACACTTCAATCGTTGTATTTGGTATACAAGATTTTTATGATCACAAATCGTTAAGAGGTCTGGTATTTCATTGAAAATTTAAATATTTGCGTCTTTTTATAAATGTATTAAAAATTGGCTTATTTATCATTTTGAGCATAAACTGGATTTTCTTTTCGTGAGTAACTTTGTAATAAAAATTGTAATAAATAAATCTAGTTTTTTTTGGTGAAATTTATTCAAGATGTCCTCTTTTACTTTCTCTTGATCCCATGAAGGGAGAATTATTGTGATCGTCAAAGAAATCGAAGCCGAGGTTTTGATAAATGTCGACGTTTCATGATACCCTGAAACCAAAATGTGGTTTTCGTGATGCCTTGTGTCTGTATCTTTGTCCAAGGGCCAAAACAATTTTACCAAAAGGACTAAAACTTTGTATCTAAGGTTCCCCCAAGGGGTTGTTGGAATTAATTGTCTAACTTTAAAATTAAGGGTGGTTTACTCTAGGGTAAAAAGAGATAAAATCAATTTTCTCGAAATTCGCTCTAAGAATATTGATTAAATTCTGTATCTAGACACTATTTAACATTGCAAACAATATGCCAGCTCTAGTTTTTCCACGAGTATGATCCACAAAATAACCTATTATTATTATAAGGTTGTATTACTATTAATAACAAGCTTTTATTTGAAAATATATTTATAAAACCAAACAGTTTCTGAGCTATAGCAAACACATCTTTTTATGGCGCAAATTGAAATTTATTACCATTATTTTTGTTGGACTGAGATATTCCTCTTTAATAAATGTTTCTGTATCAGTGTATATGATTTAATTGATGTTTTTGGTGGAGTGTGTCTGCAACACTGTATATTTCATTTCGCACATCTTACAAGTTATTAGTAAATTTCTCTATTTTAGGATAAAAGCGAGAAAAAGTCTGTGTAGTACACTGTATCATTTATTTATTTCTGTGAAAACAAATTTTTTTTTTTCAATTGTGGTACTTCTCTGAACCTAAAATATTTAGTTAATATGTTGGAATAATGTTTAATAATGATTAGTGGTGTTTTTGTGCTCATTTTGTTTTGTTTATCAGAAAACCATATTTTCTTTGTACTTTTGTGTATATTTATAGGCACTTGACCCTGACTGTTTCCAGGCTGTGGCCGGGTCAGTTTATTAAAATGCTTTCATCTTCCTCTATCCTTCCACCACTTTTCTTCCTTTAATCTCTTCCATTCTTTTCCTCTCACTTGAACACTTTTTGTTATCTGTTCCTCCCATCTCTTTCTTGGCCTCCCTTGTGGTCTTTTTCCTACGTCATTTCCATAATTTTCTTTGGCATCCTCTCATTCTCCATCCTCATTACATGCTCATACCATCTCAGTCTTGTTTCCTCTACTATCTCATGTACTCTCACTCTCCCTGATAACTTCAATGTCCAGGTTTCTGCTGCATATGTGACAATGGGTACAAGTATGGCCTGTACAACACTTCCTTACACTTCAAGGACACTTCTTTTCCTAACACACCTAGAAAACAACTCTCCCTGCTGTCCTCTTCTCATTAGATCCTCTCTACTTCTACCTTTTGCCTCAATCACACTTCCAAGATACTTTATGTTCTGTACTTCAGCTCTACTCCATCCAATTTTATAACATTATTAGTCCTTACCCTCTTCCTTTTCATTACCATCACTTCACACTTCTTCATGCTAAATTTAATTCCCCACTCTTTCACTTCCTCATTCCATTCTTGTAGTTGTTCCTGTACTTCCTCTTCCTTCTCCCTCCATAGCATCAAGTCAATAGCAAACAACACGGCTTTCATTCTTTCCTTTCAGAGTTTTTCTGCCACTTTTTTTTTCATGATACCTAATACATGTTAAATAACATGTTACACCCCACTTTTATTCTCTCTTCAGGATTTGAACCAATAAATGAACAAATTTTAAACATATTGGTGCACACCAACTTCTAACAAGCCGGCGTTTATTGGAAGCACATCTCTACTTCAAAGAAGTCAAGTAGCCCATTTCCAAGACAAAAAGTAATGGTGCCTGACTTTGAAATCACCCTGGTCTTCTCTTCGCCAACTTCCTGGAACATGGGGTCATCTTTAGTGCTCAACATTACCTTCAAGCCTTGTTTGAAATTTCAAGAGATCTAACGGCAAGAAATGTACTGAATAAAACTGGTAAAAAGGAGATTACTTTATGGCTGAAGGAAAACCAATTCAATAAAACTTATACGTATCTAATCTTATTCTTTATTATAAATAGCTCTTAGAGAATATAAAGTGTTATGTGATAAGCCAAGTGAATTAACTCACCGAGAATATAATACGTTTGCTTTATGAATTCACACCACTGAGTGCTCTGGCGAACTTCTGAATCAGATTCAGATATATTTTTGTTGAATTTATTTGAGTTTTTATAAATGAATATTTCATTAAAAATAGCTGATCTAGAATTTGTGTTTTATGGTTTACAATAGTTTACTTTAGCGAAAAATACTTTCTATATACTAGCTTGCGAAAACATTTCTGACTTACTTTTTCACTTGGCATTAAAAAAAACTTCATGGCATCAACCTGCAATCGAGCTATACCTATAGAGTGACCACCGTCTCCTGGCGAAGATAGTGCTAACTTCTGTGGATAGAGGGTGCCATTTCAGCACAACGAACCCTTCAACCTTTAATCTCGGTTTTCTAGCTCAGAGCTGCTACTTTTTCATTCAAGTAACTCCTCATTTGTCCTCACGAGGCTGAGTCTGACCTTCCAGAACTCACTGCTCGACAGAAAAATCCGGAAGCGTCGAGGATAAAACTTGGGACCTTTGAATTTGTAGCCTGCAACTCTGATCACTGAATCACAGAAGCGATCCTCAACACTTAAAAGGGGTGTTACGCTATTGAAGTTATATCAACTGAATGTTTTTACACAATATTGTGTAGAAAGTTATATTTTAAAGTACTTTGTTTAAAATTATATTTGGATATGGCAATCACCGTATTACTCGAGATGGTAGGCATTTTTGAGAACATAACCTTCTTTTTCCTTCAACACTTTGCACTCAGATTCTAGAGCAACGATTCCAAACCTTTTTCAACTCACGGCACACTGAACAGGACGCTAAAATGACCGATTCACACCATCACTCTTTTAGGGAGAGATTTCATAATTAATAAATCTAGTATCAAGATTATGTTCTAAAAGATCAATAGCCAGAATTCTAACCATTGTGTTATTATTAAAAAATTTTGATTAAAAAAATGCATCAGTTTTTTTTTGTGTTGTTTTTTTCATGCTTCGTTTCGACCTTCCCCCCAACTCCTGGAGCACACCTGCTTACTTTGCGGCACACAGGTTGAAAAATGCTCTTCTAGATTAACCTTCTGATAGGCGTACATATTAATCAGATACAAACAGTTTGAGGTAGTTCCTGTTCGTTGGAAGTAAAGTGGAGTGGGGATCCATACTTTTGACTATTTTCTACCCCCTCTAGCTGGCCTGTCGACATTCTCCTTCGAACCTCTGCAGTGTCGACCAGCGTGCCAATATAACCTTTAGCTTATATGATAGAAACACAGAAAAGCCATTAGTAATTTTTTTCACTTTTTTTATTTGAATTCAAACTTACCTTAAATTTTCTTGTGGTAGCATCAAAAGTATTATTACATGTTTGTTTTTTGTTTGTTTCATACTTTTATTGTTCCCAGTGGCCCTGGAGATTTGCAACTTATACTAAAAGCAAAAATATATGTACATATTTTTTGCACTTGAAACTCTTAAAAGAACCAGTGATGCTTATCACTGGTGAATGTGTGTGCTTTATTTGGTTCACTAAAAAAAAAATCAAAATGTTTGGTTTCAATCACAATAAGATAATTTGTCAAGCTATCAGGAGGGTATCTGATTTAACTACTAAGAAAACTAATATATTTAGTCTAATTCGTTAATTTGTTTTCTTATGCTTGACTTTTGACACATGGCAGGGGGTCGTGGGTGCGACTCAAATCCAAATTGGATGCCTTTATTTCCCATTGGATGGACTACAGTTTTATCCCTAAGCTTTGAAAATTAAATGCTACAATAAGGCATTAAAAAAAATCCATTTAACACCACACTAAAACAATGAGCAAACAAATGGAAACCTTTTGTGAATCATCTTAAGATAAACACTACTTTTGTTCTTAACTCATCAGTCTTGTATTTTATCAAATATTGTCGAGGACATTTAATCTTATGTTTTATAATCAACTTAATACTTTTTGGAATTAAATTATTTAAACAAAATTAACCTTAAGGATTTTCATAGCATAATAAAATCTTAATTTGGGCTTGAATCTCAAGCTGCATTGAAATTCATATTGAAAGAAACATTTTAAATATAATTAAAATTTGAGAAGTTGGTTAATTTTAAGAAAGGTAGGCCTAAATGAAAAACTGTTCTTTTATCATTGTTATTTCCTTTATGAATCTAAATGTATATTTGTTGTTTACATTTGAGATATTCCTGTTTCTAGGCAATTTGGAGTGAAAATTTTGTATTCTGTTTTGTCAAGCAAAGTCAAAATTTCTGGCAACTTTCCTTACCAGTTTCCTATTGTTTATGAAAGCTTTTATTTATTAAAATGGCTAAATTTCATCAACGACTTGACATTTTCTAAATATCTAAAATGGTCTTATCAAAGTTTATCTTTAAAACTCTTCAGCTCATTAGGTAGCCTTATACTAACCTTTAATAATAACCTTCTGGGTCTATTGGTCAGAGTTCCTAGCTACAAATTCAAAGGTCTCAGGTTCAATCCCTGGCGTTTCCAGATTTTCCTCAGAATCAATGGTTCTGAAACTGGGCCAACTCAGCCTCGTGAGGGAAAATGAGGAGCTACTTGAATAAAGACGCAGCAGCTCCGGTCTAAAAAAACCGGAGCTTAATAGCTAGAGAGTTTGTTTTGTGCTGTCCACACGATACCCTCTATTCAAAAATGTTGGCACTAGCTTCATCAACAGACAACGGTCGCTCGGTCGATAAAGCTTGATTGCAGGCTGATGCCATGGAGTTGTTGTTTGTTGTTAACTAATTATTATTATAAGAGTATTTTACAGTATTATTGATATGTTTATTGAAATTAATGATTATGAATATTTTAGCCACAAAAATAAACCAGGCCACTTTCCTAAATCAATTGGCTGCCTTGGTTTCTTAGGAGGAATTAACACTCAGCCACTTATCTGTCCTGCCAGATAGGCACGGGAATTTTACGATTTAATGTTTGCATTGCAAAATGACTTTTAAAAGAGATTTCCTTGGGCAGCCGGAGACAATTTTATTACAATTCAAATCACATGTGTTTCAGCCAATACATTTAGGTGTCAGCTATATGGTATTATTTTACAGAGTTTAATACAGATGGGGCCATTATAGGGGTAGTTATTGAAGTTTGACTGGAGTATCCCAACCCACATCATCTGAACCATAATCAGAAGCCAAGGTTTGTACTCTTGTGTTTTTTTTTTCATTCAGAATATATTTTTCAGTGATAACAAGTGTGGTTATTTATCAATTTTTCCTTATAATGTGTTAATAATGTATATTTAAGTGACCAGATATTTGAATCATATCCTACTGCCTGCTTGCAGACCTATGATTGATATCAACCCTCAAATTGGAACATAAGCACTCCCATGGATAATGCTATTCGGCCACTGCAATAGAAGTGTTATATTGTTATTGTACACTGGTTTTATCCTGAAAGTAAGACTGTTATTATATTTCTAACTTTGAGCCAATACAAAAGTCAGTATGGCTCAATCTTATAAGCTGCGCCAGGGTGTAACCCATAAAGGTAACCTTATTACCTTTCAAAGTAAATTAAGTGTACAGATTAAAAATGTAAAAATGATATATGTATTCTGTTCATATATTTCGAAAAATCCCCAAGGCTTACACATGTTGTTATATATTTAGTTTACTTTTTTTTTCCAGATTTAAATAAAGCATACATAAGTCTTTAAAAATGAAACAACCTAAGGTAGGTCATAGTTTTTCTTCTGTGAAAATTTCATAAACAAAATGTTAATTGATTTAGTAAAAATAAATTGAACATTAAATAAAGAATTTTCTTTCCACGATTATTCATTTTGTGTTTTGTGTATTTAATGGTTGTATGATTATCTATACATGATGTTCCCAAATATTTCCCTAAAACTTTGTAATTGAACCCAGAAGAGGTCGACGGATTTTTCTTGAGTGATAAAAAAATCTGTAGCACAACTTCCTTCTGAATGGAAGTAAAGCCGTTGTCCCCATGTAGATTGTGGTGTGTAAAAGAGCTATGGAAGGTATGTGAAAATACCTTCTCGGCAAAATTGGTAGGCTCTTTCTCTCTCGCTCATAGAAATTCCTGTGTGCTGTTATAATTGGTTGGTTCAAGTGCACAATAACTACCTCACATAAATAACTTGGTAATTTCACATAAAAGGACAATAATTGGTAGAAGTCCCATTACCACTTTTCTGGTCCAACGCGAATCAAATTTTCAAAAAGGCTTGGGAACCATGAAGGCGACAGAAAAAAAAATGTTTTTTAACAAAATTTCTGAAAAATTAGCACAATTTTGACCATTAGGTTTTCGTTAACACATTTTTTTAATTGATACTCATCTTAATTTGCTTTTTGTGGCTAGGCAAACCCTGAATTAATCCAAGGACAAGGAAAGGGAATTTTAATGAATGCACCAAAACTTGTTTACAGATAGTGATATGATATGCATTGCACCTATCTGTGAAGTGTGTTTGGAAGTGTAGTAAACATAACAAAAGTTATGTGTTTTTACAGTTGTTATAGCAAAACCTTTTTTTGGTCAAAATAAATAAAACATTTCTTCACAGGGTGATATCAACAGTTCTTGAATATCTGTCAAGGGTGTCCTGGAATATAATGACAACTTTTTATCTTCATTTAAAATGTTTCCCATCTAATGCCGCTATACTCATTACAGATATTCAACAACTGTTGATATCACCAAGTGAAGAAAATTAAACTGAATCTACTGGAGCAACATTTTATTTATTTTGGGGCAAAAACATGTAATGCTGTAAAACGAATCTTTTCACACACTCCATACACTCACCTCCTAATCCCAATTCCAGAACAAAGCTTACCATGCCAGCCAACCTCACTAGTGTGTGTTTTTTCCCACCGCGTCTTACTACCCGTTCAGTTTATACATATACATTAATAATGCTAATGAGATAGGGATGAGGAAGGTATATTGGCGGAAATGTACCCGCATTTACGCGGAGTTAGATTGGGCGTAAAACCCTATTGTCAGAAATCTAGTCCAATGGTGGTCCTTGGCAAATGTTTGAAAATTGGAAGCCTATAGATTATACAGTATGATGTAAGATCATCTTTCAACTTCGTATTAGAGAATATCAAAGGACGTGACATCTAGAGGGAGGTACATTTCTTCGAAGAAGGGGTACAGGGGTGGGGTTGGAGGTATATCTCCTTGACAAACCCCAGTTCTACCAACGCTGAAAGTGACAAGTTTTTAGGCTTTCATGTGCGTCTTTTGTTTACACCAACAAGCGCTGAGAGCTGGGAACCAGGAGGCCGGTTTTTGTTCTGTATGTACCCTAATGCGGGTGAATTTACTCAAGTTCTACCTGCTCATTCCTACCCCATTAGTGCAATCAAATAGGGTAGCCCAGATGGGTAAGATGGCTTTGTATGAAAATAGAAGCTTAAAATCTTTCTTACAATGGTTCTAAATATTTTTTAAGTTAAATTTTTTAAATTCCGATTCGAACATTTAACTTGGACAATACTTTGTGACCCACTTCAGTGTTCGAATGGTCTAAAAGGTGTCACTCTCTCAATAGACTAAACTAGAGTTTGAAGTCTGGTTTGTTGTACTGGGGGTGTATTTTTCTCAATGGTTTTCCACTTTCCCCCAACAAAATGCTGGTACATTTCCTCTAAAATTCAACTTTACTCGCCCTCAACTTATTAGCGTAATTAGAACATGTACGTGTGTCCCAAACGGATAGTAAGACGTGGTGCTAAAAAATACTTTGTGTGTGTGTGTGTGCGCGTCTTACAACCCTTTCGCTCTATCCGCCTACTTACACTAATGGGTTTGGGTATAAGAAAGGTAGAATTTATAGGAAATGTACTCTCGTATTTGCTTGGAAGGAAAGAGTGACACAATTTAGGAGAGAGAAAAAAAATTATTTCAATACAACTGGTCAGGATTCGATCTCTAATATTTTTCTCAATACTGGAAATCCAGCCCATCGCGAAAGCGACGTCTTGGACTACACGACCACCGACGCGGCTATGTAAAGCAGAAACATAGTTTGTTCGCTACGTTACACCGCACAAATCAATTTAAGCCTTCGCTGATTGAATCATCAATACCTCTTCCNTCTCAGGGGAGGGAGGGGATTTTCCGTTCTTCTCCCCCTCTAACCCCCCCACGTCACCTCTGAAACCCGGGGTATGTTTTGTTACGTCACTGTCCCTGATAGCTACGCAATAAAGTAACGTTTATTACCTTTGCGGTTACACCCTCGGCCTTGTAATTCTATCTATACTTAATTCGCGCAAAGATAGAAACGGTCTGGCCGGTACGTAAGCCCGCCCCGTGTTTTTGTATTCCAGAAACTTGCGGGCTCGGCTATAATACGCCACGAGATAGGCAGATGGAAATGAATAAAGTACCCGCTTCCCCCTCCCCTCCTCTCTAACCCACAGTCTTAAAGATACGCCGGAATACACGGAAATAAACACAGTGAGACAAACCGTTTTTAATTTGAATATCTATAGTATACTCCATTCACGGTAGTAATTACTCTCTGAAAGGTCTTTTTTCCTACCAACATCCTACTATATAATAGATTTCTGGTAGGGAAAAAGGCCTTTCAGAAAACAATTCCTACGCTGAACAGACTTTACCTACATTTTCGTATTTCGCGCTACCTTTTTCTTTGTACCGTGTCTTCGTGTCAGTCCGCGATCTCCTATTTTATTTTTCACCGTAGCCTAGTACCTTTTCGGGTGCACTGAGGGTGGTTTATCCTAAACTGTTTCCCACTTGGATGCATTTCCTCTAAATTAAACCTTTCTAATCCATAACCCATTAGTGTAATTAGTGCATAGGCGTGTATAACCCGAACGGGTAGTAATACGCGGTGCTAAAAATAAAATAAATAATACTAATAACGCTTATGCTTTAGTTATTAGGAAGGTTGAATTTAGGGAAAGTGTACCCACATTTGCGTGTAGGGGTGAAGAAAACCATTTAGGAAAAACTAACCTAAGTACATCCAACCGGGATCTGAACACCAATATCTCCGTCATCGGTGGTCCAGTCTTTTTGCGAGAGTGACGCCTTAGACCATGCGTCCACTGAAGTGGCTATGTATACGCATACATTAATCAAACTAATAATAGCATATATATATATATATATGAGGAAGATAGAATTTAAGATTAAATTTACCCACATTTGCTTGGAGAAAGAGAAATAAAGAACGGAAGAGAGGGAAACAATTTTTTTTTAAACTCCTTCAAGACACTCGACCGAGATTTGAACTCAGACATCTCCTCGTAATCAGCATTCCAGTCCAGTGCGAGATTGTGACGCTCTATATCATTCGACCACCGGAGCGGGTAGTGTTTGTATTCAAAGTCTGTCAAAGTGGGTTAAGTGAATAATAGAGCTTGTTTTATGTGAGACTGCCGCCGCCGGGTTATAACTTGTATATCGCGTTCTAGTGCTTGCTACACGTAGCGTTGGGGAGGCTGCTTGGCAAGGCTAGCCGCGTGGCTCCGGACTCGTAGAGTTTGTTTGGGTTGGACAGGAAAGCGCGGGGGAGGGACGGGGAATAGGGGTACGAGGGGAATGACAATAGAGTGGGATGCTCGTGTTGGGGTTGACGGGGGGGNNGGGGGGGGAAGGGTGGAGGGCGATCGATGCCGCCCAAGCCGCTCGCCTCGTTTTACTCTCTGGAGCAACTTACTGATGCTGCTGCTGCTGCATATCATGCAACGCACACCATTATTCGAGGGTATTCTATCTCTTGGGGACCAGAAAAACACCAAAATTAGTCTCAAATTTACTATGGATCTCGCTAATTTTAACACTAGTAGTACTATGAACAGTAGACCTCACTCCCTCCGTGTTTTTATCGTTACTACTACAATCTTAACATTTCTCTTTGGATTTCAAGTTGAAATATCTATAATCTCTTCTTGTATTTGAAGTTGATATTTCTCCTTGGTTATCAAGTTATACAGAAAACAAATTAATGCTAGTTGTATTCATAGAGAATAACCGTTGCACACGTGGTTTAAGACGTCAATGTTGCAGTAGATGTCAAAACTAAAAATAAATGTGCCCTAAGTACTCGATTGCTTGCTTAGAATTTTAAATTAAATTCACAGGATGGATTCGATACTAAAAGGACAATCTTTTTTTTAACGACCACCATATTGAAAAATCATATAAATACGTTATTTGGCCTATGTTTTAAGAATGCCCCTGCTAAATTTCGTTAAAATTGGTTAAATTAGTTCTAGAGCTATCGCGTAGCAAGCATTCGGATAAACAGACAGACGAAATGCCAAACTGTGAAGTTAATAATATAATACCTCGTTACGTTCGTTCAATAAACAAACTTTGCTGTATATTAGAGGCAACACTTAGCCTTTTACTGGTATCTCATATGATAAAGATTTTTTTTCTCTACGCTCCCATTTAAATTATCTCTTCTGGCCACTATATCTTCAAAATTTATTTGTACTCCATGTCAAATGGAAAGGTCCCAGCTGTGTTCATCTACACCTTAATATAATATTTTTGTTAAATAAAAACTTGTGTGGAAGGTGGGTTGTTAAATATTTGATGGTTCTTATTAAGGCTTCGATGGTTGATCCCCACCTCCCCCCTTGGTCAAACGGACATTACTGATCATGCAGCTGTATATTCATGTTAAAACTACAAACCATATTAAAATAATTTATAAAAAATATTATGGAAAGAATAAATATATAATTTTTTTAGCTTAATACACACAAACATCTGGCAGAAAATATAAACTTAGTCAATATTTGATAAACAATTATATAGTAATTTTATTTTTTGGAAAAATTAAATGTTGAAATATTTAAACTATGCTAAGTGTGTTTTATTCAGCAATTTATGTTTACAAATAAAACAGCATAGTTTGTTGAGCTCGACCGCTGAGGACGGGGAGATTGAGGTTCGAATCTCAGTCGGGTGAACTGGGGGTGGTTTTTCCTAAATGGTTTTCCACTCTCCCTCCACACAAATGTGGGTTCACCTCCTCTAAATTCAACCCTCCCAATTCATAATCCATTAACGTAATCAGTACTTAAGCTTATAACCCGAACGGGTAGTAAGGCGCGGTGCTAAATATTATTAGCACAGTAGAAAATGGGTAGGTTTAAACTGAAATAAATTAGGTCACCCTTACACTTATATGTTAAATATAGTTAGTGTTAGTCCGTGTAATAATAGGCCTATAAATACCAAATAATTTTAATGGTAACTAAGCAGTTAAAGATTTAAAATATATATGAAGGTATAACATTTTTTTAAAAATTCTATATATTTTGATCAATTTAAAATTGAATGTAAACTAAATACGTCCTTCATCTTATAAAAACCACTATACATGTAAATTATGTAAATTTAGTACATAAGTAAAATACTTATTATGATGTCAAAAAAGAATATGAAAATACAATAAATGTCTGTTGTTGACCAAAATAAAATATTTAAAATAAATTATCGCATTATTTGGTTCTTTTTCAGAGAATAAAAGAGCCAGAGTTATTTTTATGATCCTAGCCACGAGTAAACTGGAACGCCTGCAACATTGTGCTCCGCTACCCGCCAGCTAGGAATGCTTAGAGGCTTGCAGACACGACTATCTAACGGCGCTTTCAGTAGACAAGACATTGACACTACAGTTGTAAAGTATTCCTACTATTCGCTATACAGTAATGCTGTGGAGAGGAGGTGGAAGGGGTCATCCATAAAACACGTTACGCTGTTGGGGGTGAGGGGAGGACTCTAATTTCGATAGGGTGTTGCATGGGTGGAGGGCGAATTACACCACAGCGTTAGGTAACACAGATCTTAAACTTCCTAATGTTGAAAAAATAATATTTTAGTTCATATTTTCAACGTTAGTAAACATACTTATAGATTACTTCCGGTTCTAAATTGTATTAAATCTGAGTCCCTCTTTTAGTGTAACAAAAGCTTCTTATGTAATAATTACATTAACTTTTTATGTGTAAAGTTACGTAACACAGGTTGGGGGTTCAGGTTAAATGTCTACATGGCTTTACACTGGAGGAGAAGGATCAAAAAAAGTAACAAAAAGAGTTACGTGGTTTATGGCTGACCCCTTTGCATCAGACATTATATCTTTCCTCTTTGATATTATTTCGCTCACTTACTTCTAAATATCACTTTACGGATCTTATTGGCGTTTATCTGTCGTTGATACAATTGTTTGTATTTTTGTTTTCAGATGATGAAACAGAAAGGTTTATCTAGATAGTCCTTACAAACCGTGTTCAAATTAGTCTTATTTTTTTAGCAAAATGTAAACTTATCTCAAACATTAAAAAGCACACACAGGAATAAAATAAAATAGGTGCCGCGTTAGCATATCAGAACATGAAATATGTTGGCGTTCTACACATAAATTTTGTTTTTAGAGTTTGATGAACAGCAAATAATTACTTATAATTTTTATATGAATACAATGCCTGGCTGTTATTGTAATAGAATATAAAATGCATCTACAATTGTAGTTGTATTGAAAGTAAAAAGTCCACCACGTCTTACTGTCTGTCTGCTACAACACTGAGATAAGGATGATAAGGATATAATTTAGATAAAACATGCTCGCATTTTTATGGAATAAAACCATTTATGAAAACATCCTCATTCCACCAGCCCCGAAATTCCCATCCAAGGCAAAATAGACAAGCGAGTTTGACATTTAGTCCACCTGCCCACCAGTGCAGATAGTACATCTTAAATCTACCCAAATTTTAGTTCAAGAGTGTGCACCTTATCAGGTTTTATTCGTCAGACAAAATGAATGACAAGCTATTTTGGTGAATACACCTTATGGTAAATCTACAAAATTATCTTGTTGAAACAATAAACATTAGAAAATCATCAACAAATCAAAATTAATTTTTAAGGGTACAGGAGGAAGAGAAGGAAATTTATATTACATGCGTTTTATAGGGCAACCACTTTAATGCTTCAAACCCCATAAGGACCCCAGCAAATACTTTTTTATTAATCAAAATATTATAGAGATGTCTTTTAACCATAATCTAAATGCATCAGAAAGGTTATCATGATTGTCTAACAGATGGCAGCACTAGCTCAATTTGAGTTAAAATTGGACTCTCCTCCTTTTTCCCTTGTACCTTTAATTTGAGGTTTTTTATATTACTTCGTAGTGCATATATCATGTAATATTTATTATTTAATCAATATGAGTTAACTATATTGTATAATATTTTATAGCATAAATACTACCTATCATATTTTTTAAATGAAAATGTTAGGATTCCCCTCCCCCCAAGTTTTCCCATTATGTAATCCAAGCATTAATTTTTTAAGTATTAACATAGGCCTATGTGTACATTATTAAAATTTTAGAAATAAATGTATTTAATTTTTTTTTAATCTCGCGCTCGTTGTTTTGCGGCGGGGGCACTCATCGTTCTTCCCATGTAAAAAGACGTTACCTGGGCTCGAACTAGCAATACTCTACTGCACCGGTATTAAATCTGAGGTAAGCGTAGCCCCGGGGGTTTGTGGGTACATCTTTGGGGGTACGTGTGGTTTAATATATCAATATATTTACAATTTAAAACTTATTATTACATTAAGTTTGATGTTGATTATAAAAAAGCTTCCATTATTCACCAAAAGCTTTGGGTGTGTGAAGTTGAAGATAAAATATATCTGGGGGGG
>CABFWO010000228.1:196670-210349 GCA_902155825.1 Timema genevievae | reverse complement strand
GGGGGGGGGGGGAGACCTGTCCAGCCGTGCTCAGCTGATAACGCGGCCATTCGCCCAGACGCCATCGCTCGGTTCATGTACAAACCTGTGACTCGTCATTTACTTCAAGTTCAACAACATTACGATGTCGTCGAGTCGAGAAACGATACATGGTCACCTCCTCGCGGTGTTTCTCGGGTAGCGCTAAGAACTATGCCATTAAGCTTCAAACGAAAATTCCTCATTTTCTTTCAAATATAAATAATAACACAATATCCCCTGCGAAGAACGGGCATTCAGCTAGTATACATATAATATTATTATACACATATAATTTACATTAGGAGTATGAGAAGTTCACTCTTTCAATTCGAAGCAAACTCTAATTGAATATAATTATGAAATATTCTCGAAGTCAAATCGAAGCTCGAATATTTTTTTAAGTTGTTTTATGCTCAAAAAATATTATACTTTAGTTATGTAATAGGTCTTTATACATTAAAATCACTTGGAAATTTTTTATTGTACAATTGTTTCTAGTATTTAGTTTTATTCTGATAAATCACGTTATTATCATAACATACAATTCAATTACTTCAAAAAATCTTTCATGTGAATATCGATTTGTTTTGTACAAAACAGCTCAGAAAAACTATAATTGACCATTAATGTCAAAGATTCGTAGTTATCGAAGCCGGAATTTTGTCGAAGCTGATATTTGTTTCAAAGTTGAGTCAAAGTTCGAATCTTCGTACACCCCTAATATCTCATATAATATATTATATTATTATATATAATATAGGCCTATACTATTAAATACATTATATATTATAATATATACTATATCATATATTATAACATAGTATTATATATATTATAATATGTACTGCATTATATATAATATATGTAATAATATATTATTAAATAGATTATATATATTATAATATATATACTCCATCATATATAATATATGTAATAATATATTATTAATTAGATTATATATATATTATAATATATACACTTCATCATATATAATATATAATAATATACTATAGTAAAATACTTAGTTTAAATGAAAAAAAATCGTATCTTTTGAAAAAAATAATGGTTTCTTTAAGTGGAGGGACTATATTTTATTACAACAGTTTGAAATTAGAACCCGAAGAGGCTGTGGCAAGCACCATGAACCTCAAGGTCCCACGGCCCATTGTCTTTGTTCCGACGTGAGCAAGAGAAAGGGACGTGAGAATATCACGTACAATTAACCTCTCAAACGCACGTCTATAGTGGCCTAAAGGTGCGTTATCCAAGCTGCGACAGTTACCTGCGACTGCAGCTAGATCTTTGCGGCTACGGCCGCAATAGACCTTGGCGACATTAGCCGCATGCGACAGCATTTTTTATTATTATTATTATTATTATTTAGCACCGCGTCTTACTACCCGTTCGGGTTATACGCTTAAGTACTAATTACGCTAATGGATTAGGAATTGGGAAGGTTGAATTGAGAGAAAGTGAACCCGCATTTGCGTGGAGGGAGAGTGGAAAACCATTCAGGAAAAACCACCCCAGTTCACCCGACCGAGATTCGAACCTCGATCTCCCCGTCCTCGGCGGCCGAGCTCAACACGACTAGCGCGTTAGCCAACTACATGCGACAGTAGATTTCGAGATGGATGAGAGTACAGGTGATCCGAGTGACATAACTTTTTTTTTATATATTTTAAGGGAGGAAGAAGAGGAAATAATTTTAATGTGGTTGTCTAGCAGAAGGAAAAGACAGCAGGTAAACATAATATTTATCCATATCCTTGTATTTCACATGTTTTAAATCGTACATGCATGGATGTTGAGATACCAACTCACACAGAACCACATCTTGTGAGTGGGTCATAATAACCTATAGTTGTCGTTTGAATATTTTAAAAATAGATTAACACACAAAATTGCCCCGCTTCGGTGGCCGCGTGGTCCAACGCGCTACTTTCGTGTTGTAATAGACTGAAGAAGATGGGTAGATTGGGGTTCGATCCTGGTTGGGTGCACTGGGGGTGGTTTTCCCTAAACTGTTTTCCACTCTTCTTCCCCGTGAATGCGGGTGCACTTCCTCTAAATTAAACCTTTTATATCCCTAAACCATTAGTGGAATTAGTACATAAGCGTACAACCTGAATGGGTAGTAAGACGCGGTGCTAAAAAGAACCCCTACAAAATTCAATATCAAATACGTAATGTCGCTACTGTCACTGCGGCTCTAGCCGCAAGTGCTGCGACACAAGCCGCCATCGCCTCGTGTCTCAAACTAAAGTCAAACTATGCATGCGCGTGGACTGCGACTCCAGCCGCAGTCGCAGGTAACTATCGCATCTTGAACAACGCACCTTAAGCAACCTCAAACAAGAAAAATAGGGAGTTGAATAACGATGACAGGTCCTAATTAAAAGTCCTTAAGTATTTAAATAATTGCAGAAATCGTGTTCATTTCTCGTCACGGTCGTTCTCATCTCTGGAGGTCAATAATGTCCGTACAGGATGTGATTATGTGTGTATGAACCGCAACGTGCGGGTTTTTTAAAAACACTCGTTACACCAGCTTTGTCTTGCAAAGAATAGTGATCTAGCTGATTATTTTTGGCAGCTCTTTAAGACCATTGCCCGCTTCGGTGGCCGCATAGTATAAGGCGTCACTCTCGCAGTAAACTAGACTGACAATGGGGGTTCGAGTCCCTATCGGGTGTGCTTAGGGTGGGTTTTTCCCCCCTAAACGGCTTACCACTCTCCTTTACAAATTAGTGTACACTTCATCTAAGTTCAAACTTCCTCATCCCTAACACATTAGCATAATTAGTTGGCCAGGTAGCTGAGACATTACCAATCAGACACATGTGTGTGTTTTTTCTGTCTTTGTGTCTCCTGTCCACAGCTGAAGTGAGTCCCACATGCTACGACACATTACGTATGTATGATTTTAGATATATGTATTGGGTATATATAAGTAATAAATAATAAAAAACAATAAATAATGAAACATATATTTAAATGCAAATATCTCTTCCTTGATGGCAGTTGGAGGGGTGCGGGTGGGTGCGGGGAAAGGGAGGGGGGGTTGGTATGTGGTCCACACTATTGCCTTTCAAATATCTCATAGGAAAAACACTTATTTGTCTGAGAAATATGTACTTATTTTTAAATCAGTTAGAGATAAAATATTAATACTAGACGTATTGTGACACGTTCTAATATCTCATCAAAATTTATATTTCAGAAATGCACCAATTCCTCGGTATATTAAATTAATAAAGTTACTACAGGGTCCTTAGATACAATTATATTATGTTTGCAAAGGAAGCTCGCTTATTTATTAATAAAATTCCCCTGGGCGAGTTTTAAGGTTGTTCACATCATTGTTATCCTCGTCACTTTAATCACGTTAGAGGTACACTCTGTTACAAAAAAGATATGCACCCCTAAATATTTTTGCAAATGATGTTGGGGTGGATGAAAAACGCGAATTAAAGTCTACATTTTTACAGTTGCTTTAGAAATAAAATATTTTTGGCGAGAGTAAATAAAATATTGCTTCAGTAGACAGGCTACGTTTAGCTTAGTTTTATACATTAAAATAACCGTGATAAAAAAAAAGAATGGATGGTTTTACTAAATGTGTAAAATTTAACTAAGGTATCCACTGGATTTAATAACCAAGCTATTGGCAAGGATAGTTATAGCTGCATCTAAATATAATATTCCTTAATTTGAAAACTGACGCAGGAAACAAACCTAGGACCTTTGGCTACATACAGTTGTAATTGTACTACTGGCAGCATAAATTCCTTCCGAGTCGAAGATGGCTGCGTTATGTGATAAGTTCGTGATATTAATAGATCACTCATATGTAGCTGACGATTTCCACACGTCCGTCACAGACTTTGCCTTAAAATATGAGTGAAGAATTACCCTGAGCACGGGACGACTCTCGGATAGCTCAGTGGAAATATCATTGGTGTTTTAAGCCAAAGTTCCCGGGTTCAATTCCTTTTTCCAGGGCTAATTTTTCAATTTAAAGAATACAAAAGTATCTACTTAAGAAATATTTTATTTAATTTTATCAAAAAATATTTTATTATAAAAAACTGAAAAAATAATTACCTCAAGGCGCTAGAATAGTAGGGTGGAAATTCATTTAAAAAACCCAGCCAGAAATCAAATGGGTTTATAAAGTTACTGGGCGGAACAGGGGAGGAGGAAAATACAAATGACAGTAAAATGTTTGTTGTGACCCCTATATTAAATTACGTATTTCAATTCACAAAGATATATTCTATGCTCCTATACCAGTTACATTTTGTTTCCCAGATATTTAGGTTTTAATGATCAACCAAAATATGTGGAATTTTGGATCTTTAAAATTGGAAAATCTCAACTTTTAAACTTATGTGTAGGGCCATAAGTAGCTCTGAGTGGCCAATGCTCTCACCAGATACCACTTATAGACTTTTTACATCAACAACCTGTGAAAGATGGCCTTGGATATGAGAATAACCATGATAGTTCAATGGTAGAACATTGGCACGCTAAACCAAATGTCCCGGTTTCGATCCTCGTGTCCAGGTTGTCATTTTTTTCACTCAACTGAACCACAAAAAAATAGTTTTATACTCATTTCAGCAAACACCAAGCTTGTATACTATTCAAAGGTTTTGTTAGTATTCAACCTAGGCACAACATCCGATTGGCAATACTTCTGCTACTTAGTCAGCCACCTTAATCAGCATTATCCCCTTCCATCCCACCTCTAGGCCATACCTCTTTCTCTATCATTCATGAATGGTCTGCTGTATACTAGGGATGTGAAAAAAATTATCGATATTTTACTAATATCAATATTTGTCTTTTGATACTAGTATTTTTATACTCGATACTTTTTACTGATATTAGTACTGACACTCAGGTATCGGATTGGTATCGAAAGAAACAATTTCTTTGACATCTTCGTTCATGCTGGGATTGAATGTTTACTAGGGTGGATGGACTGTGAAGGAAGAACAAATGACACTAGGTATTTCTCAATTCTCACTCATTTTATGCAAATCTAGCATTCATTCTCTTTTAGCTCATCGTAACTCATAGCTGTACTTTAATCTTTATTTATCAATACAGCCTGATGCCTGACAGGGCGCGACGGGGCGAATGGCGACCAGTCTACTAACGCTTCCTTTATCAATTCGCACGGTCATCACATACTAAAGAAAGTTAGTTTTTTTAGAGCGAGCTCACTAAACTAAAGGGTGCCCCAAGCAAACGAAGCAGAAAAGTGTGTGTGCTTTGTCTAAGCAAATGAAGCAGGACAGGGAATCTTTTCTTCTAGTGTTGGTCAACAGTTAATAATCTATATTGATATAAACGACGAATGAAGTTAAAAACGACATCTCCCAGAAGTGAATTATGGAAGTTTTTTTAAGAAGTTGGATCGCGAAAAAGCATATTTTAAAATTTGTTTTAAGATATTAAAAAACATTATAATTTTCAGTATTTAAATAAATAATATGAAAATACAATTATGATGCAAAAGCTGAAATTATTATTACTAGATAAAAAAACATTTTTTCAGACTAAAATTTCGATACCGATACTTACTGTTATCGATAGTTTTCTTTCGATACTTTCTACCGATATTTTTAATGAGTACAGTATCGATACTTTTCTTTCGATACCACATCCCCAGGTAATACCCTTGTACCATCGTGCTGTGTTGCAACAGTCCCCACAATCTGTTTCAGCCACAAGCGCTCATACTGTTTCAAAGGTGTCTCTATTTTTTCAGATCGTTGTGTATGGCGCGCGGCTGATAAGTGATAATACGTCCCATCACTTCCGGCAGGACGTCTGTCTGTCTGCTTTGCAATCAGCGACCTTTTGGATCATGAGAGGGGACACTGCCCCGGGGTCAGTGGCAGGCCCAAAGGCAGAACTCTGAGGGTCCAATACATTGAAGGAATTGGGGTTCTTTTCTTCAGACAAATATAGAGATTCGATTAAGAAAAAATAAGAAAATAAAACAAACTACTATATAAATATATATTTATTACCACTACACTATATATATATATATACATATGTATTTATTACCACTACGTCTTACAACACGTTTGAGTTATACGCTTCCTAAATTATTCGTGTGAGAAATTATTATTACTATTATTATACATTTATTAATCGGGTTTGTAAAATTTTTTTCAACCCCAAAATACGAACGTGAATCACACACTGAACATCACAGATTACAAGTCGATTCTCTTTTTCGTGGCGACAAAGTCTTTTTTTTATGAAGTCATTAAAGTCAATTAAGCGATTTAATAAACGGTGACATATTGGAAACCTCAACCAAATTAAATCATAAATGCAATTATTATTATTATTATTATTTTTGGATATTTAATCACTCATAAATTCATTTATATTTTATTGTCATTTTACCATCATTGGATATTTTTCGAAGATTTATTTGTTAGTTCAAAATATATTTTTAGATGGGTGGTTCATTTTCAAGTGCAGGGCCCCTTTTCCAGCCGGGTACAGGTGTCCCCCTGCTACCCACGCTCCAACCTCGGGGTCCTCTGTCACAAGATATGCTCAGTGGCCTACCAAGGCACCAGCCTCGGGGCCCTCTGTCGCAAGATATGCCCAGTGGCGTACCAAGGCACCAGCCTTGGGGCCCTCTGTCGCAAGATATGCTCAGTGGCGTACCAAGGCACCAACTTCGGTGCCCTCTGTCGCAAGATATGCTCAGTGGCGTACCAAGGCACTAGCCTCGGGGCTCCAGCCTCATCACCGCATTGTATGCTCTCAAGCGAGTATGCTTTCAGCGACCTCTTGGATTGAGGCCAGTGTCACACCTCACAGCAAGGTCAGTCAATAAGTAGTTCAGCCCCGCGCACGTTCCGACAAAGAAGTAAATACGACCATATTTTTTGTTAAATATAGATAGTAACAGTATATCGCAGAGCTTGAAAGGTTTTTTAACATGTTAGATAATTGTTATAGTAGAAGTAATAGTGATTTTTAGCATCACCTTTCACTACGTGCATATGTACTGATTAAGCTAGTATGTTGGGCATGAGGAAGGTTAAATTTAGAGGAAGTGAACCCACATTTGTGTGGGGGGAAGAATGGAAAATAATTTAAGAAAACACCCTCTCAATACACCCAACCGGGCTTCGAACACCAATATACCTGAAATAAAAATTCTAGTATATTGCGAGAGTGAAGCCTTAAAACCATATGGCCACCGATTCAGGTAAGAGTAGTAGTAATAGTAGTTGTAGTAGTCTTAGACTAGTAGTGCAGAGTAATACTATTAGTAGTAATAATAGAATTAGCCGTAATAATACTAATAGTAGTAATTGTATGTATATAATTACTACTCTATATACATAGTAGTGTAATATATATATAGTAATATAGTATATATATATATATAGTGTAACATATATATAGTAGTTGGTTGATTTTGTCATGCTCCATTTAAAATGATATTTGTATTTATAAATCTAAGTGTTCGTTGCTAAAGAAAGGAAACTATAATATATTCATGAGAATTTAACCTTAATTTTGACATACCTGAAAGGTGCAAAAAAATTACTAGAATCTTACACTCACATTTATCACGTGACACAAGTCGGGATTGACAAAGATACTTCGTATTTGATATTCTCCATACGGAATACAACTTAACAAAGTGTAATTATTAATGCCATAGTTTTGATATTACGCGCTGTCCTATAAGATTAAACTTACTGTGAACATACTATAGTTATAATATTTTTGCAGTGGTACTTATGATGGTAACGGTGGTAGTGGTAGACCTGCTCTAACTGCGGTAAAAAACCGAGAGAGTTCCAGATGTTGGTTTTTATTGCCGGTACTGGCTCATTAACGTTAGGGAACTCCTGTTTTATATTTAACCCCAAACCACTAGTATTTTGGATGAAGAAAAATTTCCCCATGAGTCTTTTGTCTCGTGGCCTTGGAAGTACCTATTTCTAATCGTAATGAGAATCTTATATGACGTGTTTGTGATGCACGGGGACGATTAATTAATGGTTTTAAAATAAGTCGTTCTTAAAATAGAGACATTTACTAAAAACTAGTAAGATGTGTGATACTAAATAATATATATTGGAGCAGAAACACTTCATAGGAGAGCATAAATGAAATAATATACACTGTCACAGAAACATTGACAAACGAGAAACCGCTCCATCCACCAAAGAGCGTAACAATAAATTTTAATTTCCAAAAGTCCCCCATATAAACCTAATGTATATTTGATTATAGCTCAGAAATTATTGGTTTCATGGAAATATATTTCAATTAAAATATTTTTATCTTTAATAGTAAAACAACCTTACCATGCTAAGTTATTTCATATGAGAAATATTTTTTTAAATAGTAAATATTTAAAACTTATTTTGTTATTGGAGCAATCCTTCTACATTCCTGGTAAATTCCAATTTTATGCCTCCCCCCCCTTTTCCAAAGGTTTTATTTTTTAACCCCTCTCCATTTCCCTATTTTATCCATTTAAAGTCTTTTATGGTTATTTGGAGTGATCCTTATATCCTCTTGCCGAATTAAAGTTTTCTGCCACACATAAAAGTAATTTTATCTATTAGTTTCGAAAATTGTAAATCTCCCATTTAAACAACTCTAACTTAAAATTTCGAATTTTAAGACAAGTATAGTTATCTGGATTTGTCCTTCTACCTGCGCGGTTAGTTAAAATTTTCTACCCCACCTAAAAGTGCTATATTCTGTTTATAACACTACCACTCCNCCCCTCCCCCCCCCCCCCCCCCCCTGTTTCCCTGAGTCCCAATTAAAAATTTAAAATTTTCAACCCTTAATATTTATTTGGAGTGGTCTTTACACCTGCTTGCTGAATTCCTGTTTCCTACCACACTGGGAAGTAATTGTTTGTTATTAGTTTTTGAAATCATGAACCCCACCTTTTCTTCAATTCACTAGAGATTTTAAATTTTAAGATTTATTTGACTATCTGGAGTTGTCTCTCTACCTTTCTGACAAATTTTAATGTTTTAACTCATCTGAAAAGCTTTTTTTTAACTATATACCCTTATTTTCCCCGGAGCCCCATTTTGAAATTTCCCAATTTTAGATTTTTCTAGTTATACAGGGACAAGCAATATTTCATATTTACAGACCCAGGGGTTGTAGAAATACTGTTATGAGTGAGTCAGTGAGTTTCAAACCTTTCTACCCCTCCCCAAAATATTAGGGGATGAAATTTGAAAAACTCTCAAAATCTCCTCACACACCTAAAGAAAGGAACTTTCATACTATGTCAGCTGGTTCAAAAGCTAGGTACAGTACAACAGTGAATTTTAAAAAACTTTCAACCCCACCCCTTTTCCCTTTAGAGGTCAAATTTCGCAAAATCCCATCTTATCTCTTGCCGAGGGCCTAAAAGAAACCTTCACGCAAAATTTCATGTTTCCAGCCTCAGGAGCTGGTGAGATACAGTGATAAGGGAGTCAATGAGTGAGTTTTTTTGGATATATATATATATATTTAATACCACGTCTTACTATTTGTTCAGGTTATGAGCTTTATATCTAGAAAATAGTAGAGTTCTAGGAGACATCGATAAAATAAAACAAGCGGTAGGTACTTGCCAAAACCACCAAAACCTAAATTCGCACGCCCCGTTGCCAATAGTCACGTGATCCTAAGTTGTGACGTCATACAGCAGTAGTTTTAAAATGACTCCGCCGTAGGGTACAAGGAAACAGTTTACACGGCTGTTGCGGTAGTGGAGGATACTTTCAGTTGGTGTTGAGGTAGCAGCTACAAGTGCGCGCTCTTTGTTACCGTGTTATACATATTTTTTTAATAACTTAATATCAGTCACGTGACAAAACAATATGTATTACGGCTTGCTTGGGAACATAAGAGGAAAGTTTATCGAATATTATTCAAATATTGATTAGTTGTTAAGGTTTAATTTGAGGATTTCCCAAAATTTAGAAGGTAAATATATTTTGTGGACTTTAAAGAAACAATTGTATTTTGAAATGTTAATATCTTTATAAGTCATGTACTATAGAAAACAAATTTTTAGAGAGGTAATTATTTAAATGTATACGACAACCGGATTACGAAACCGCGACCACTTGATCTAAAACCAGGCTGGTAAAATAGTGCCACAACCAATATTTACGTGTTTTTTTAAAATTAATGCCTGTCACCTAAGCTCAGGTGATAGGTAGAACGCTTTTCTGTGAAAAGATTGTCCCTAGTTTGATTCCCACTATGATTTTTTTTGGTCATTAGTGAAAATGAGGCTCACATTCACAGCGATAAATTAATTTCCGGGAAACTAGATGTTGTGTATCTTCTAGAATTAAGTTATCTCATATGCCATGTGCTTGTATAATCAGTCTGTTCAAAAAGTGCACGTTAAATACCCAGGGTAAATAAATATTTATTTATATATGTAATTTAATTTGTGACATAATTTTAAAATACCTTGATTAATCTTTTTATTATTTTATTAACTTCAAATTTTGAAAAGAGATCAAACAAACCACAAAATAATATTGATACTAATTGAATTAAAATAGTTTCCTGTTATGTGTTCCGCGACTCCCCCTTGAAATCGTTTTACATTCAAATCGAATTAAATTCGGGAAACTCTTATGTGGGCAGAATAATTTCCGCGTAGTGTTGGGACACTACCAAAAATATTTGAAAACTTAGATCAATTGAGGACAGTTAGTTTTTGTCAAACACTGTTGATACCAATTTAGAATGAAGATCCTCCAAACATTTTTGTTACTTATTATGTAATCTATATCTAATCCAAACAATTTGAACAATAAATTAATAAATACCTGCGTCGATGGCCGCATGATCTAAGGCGTCACTCTAGCAATATTTTAGACTGCCGATGAAAGGAATATCGGGGTTAGAATCTTGGTCGGGTGTAATGAGGGTGGATTTCACAAAACTGTTTTCCACTCTCCCACCACGCAAACGCGGGTAATAAGACGTGGTGTTAAAGATATATCTTTATCGATAAGCACAGCTCGGAATCGAACAATAGACCTATAGACTCGTGTGCATCAGCTCTAACCATTTACCTTGAGGACGAGGTTGTTATTACAGATTAATATTAATTAATAATTTGTGCTAAAAGTACGTTGTTCATTATTTTCAGCAAAAGAGTATACATTTCCTATTATGAAATAAGTTATAAGGAGGCGGTTACATGTTTGCAAAGTGACTGACTCTCCCCTTACCCCTGAACCCGTCTCTTCACATAATAGCTCACAGCCCGATTACATTATCACCTAGAACGGTGTGACGCTGTCACATTTCTTTTATACTAGTTATTTGATAAAATAAATATGATGTAACTTCGATGAGCCATAAAAGATCTTTTATAAAATTATATACTCTACAAATCTTTTGTAATAAAAAATTTACCTTATAGAAAACATTTTCTAAAGTTTTATCAAATAAAATGACGATATTCTGAAACATGCCAATCAGTTAAAAAATGTAATGGTTCACTAGTAAAACACAAAACTTCACTCATAGCATAAGTGGTTTGTTTCTCATAACTAATAGAACAAAATTGGTGACCAAATAAATTGGACATTTGTAAATATCGTTGGTATGATTGGCATCCAGTTTTGAAATCACATATATTGTTCAAAATTTTAATAAAATGTTATGTGATATAATAGCATATATTTTATCAAAGATGGTGTCAAATCTCTTATCATGTATTTTAAAAAAATAAATAATTTTCTTTTATAAAATATATGACATTGTAATACTACCCTTAGAATAACTATCGTGTTATTTTTCTCAGTAAAATGTTTGGCAATTTTTTTTAGAGCCGCATCTTATTACCCGCTTGGGCAATACGCTTGTGTGTTAATAATGAAGAAGGTTGAATTTTGAGGAAGTGTACCTGTATTTTAGTAAAGGTAGATTGAAAAGCCACTTAGGGAAAACGACCCTCAGTACACCCGACAGGGATTCGAACCACAATATCCCCGTCATAGGCAGCTCACTTTTAATCGTTCTTATACCACCTTTCACGTTCATGCAGGTTCAACACACTGGCCTCACGCTTCAAGGTGAGGTCAGGAAGTGAAAGTATCAAGAAGAAAGTTACCTACCATCATTACAGCATCAAACAAACTAATAGGTGCAAATAATTATTACCCAACATTATTTAACGGTTTTATTTTCATAACTACGAACCGAGGTTGTTTTTTTTACAACTGAGAACCGATCAATTAAGGTCGGTGTTTCAACTTTTACCAACCTGTGCAACTAATGATCTGGCCGCAGTTCTCGTTTTCCATCTTACACTCTCTAGTAGCCCCCCTGCCCCAGTCTCCCTTTCTCGTTGCACTCATATTGAGAATAACATTTAAAGAATTTTAAAATGTTTCATTAAAACACAAACTTATGAGCCCGCTGAATATTTAGATGCTACTGACCCGCGTGTGGACCCAAGTTTTGAAACATGGGACGCGTGCGTGCGTGCGTGTGACTAAAGGTCGTTCAACTAGGATGAGAAGGATTGCGGGATAAAGGGAGTATTTTTGCACTTTATATATAGCAAAAAAAAGTTTTGGTAAAATAAATAAAAGATCACTCCAGTAGAAACAAAGAGTTTAATTTTTTTTTTCATGGTGATATCAACAGTTGTTGAATATCTGTTGAGGGTGTCCTGGAATTTAATGACAACTTTTTCTCTTCATTTAAAAAGTTTCTCATATAATGTTGCTATGCTCATGACGAATATTCAAGATCATCATCATCATGTGAAGAAAATTAAACTCTTATGTTTTTACTGGAGAAATATTTCTTGGCAAAAAAAAACCCAAAGTTTTTTTATGAAAACTGCAACAAAAAACTGACAAATTCTTGCGTCTCCTTCCATATCACCTTAAACTGAAAGACCATAGGCACGGCGAGGGGGCGAGTTTGGATGATTGGAATAAAGGAGGCGAGTTTGGATGATTGGAATGAGGGATTTACAATGTTTTGTGGATCTTTCACCAACACAGTGCAGCAGGCACTCTGTCGGAGTTGGTTAACTGAAAATAACTTAACCGTTTCTCTCGTTTTAACCTCTTTTAATTCCCATTTGTAATTTGCACTTTAATTAATCACCCGCTTCGAGTAGTCTAATGCGCTCTAATGAATAACTCTCACAACATTCTAGACTGTCGATGACGGGGAGATTGGGTTTCAAGGTGTAGGCCTACTGAGTTTTTTCATAGATGGTTTTCCACTCTTCCTCCACGAAAACGTGGGTACACTACCTCTAAATTCAATATTCCTCATCTCTAACACGTCAGCATAGCTAGTACATAGACGTATAACCTGAATAGGTAGTAGACGCGGTGCTAAAAAAGTAAATAAGGATAATCAATTAATAACTTACAAAAGCATTGCGAGCCCGCCTGAAACACGCCGCGGACCATAAGTTGCATATCACTGGTCTAAATAAACACCATAATTATCTTGGAAAGAGTATGTGAAACCACAATTAGGAAGGGGAAAAGAGTGAGAAAACCTCCCTCCCTTCCAGTTCACTCGTCCGGGGGTCAAACCTTGTACTGCCGAGTCGTAGTAGACACACACACACACAC
>CABFWO010000228.1:149895-196642 GCA_902155825.1 Timema genevievae | reverse complement strand
CACACACACACACACACACACACACACACACACAAACACACACACCTAACTCCAAATGATATCTCGTTCATAGCTTAGGTCCACTTGGTTAAAAAATAAAAAGTGAAACCAGAAATGATTCCACCGGTCCATGTTAGATTGTTATTATCTTGTGGCTCGTTTGAAAAGTGGCTACCCGCGACTTTCTCCAGCCTCTTTCAATCTCGTCCGGCTAACGTGATTATTTCCTTCAACTGTCTACATAGCGGGCACTTTCTAAACGCGGGCTCGTCTTGGTGCACTCAACGTAGGGAGCAGTGACACATGACGCTAAACACACAAACCTAGTACCATCAATCGGAGAAAATAGAACAGGACCGGCACAACAATAGTCGGATTATGGTAGGAGGAAAGTTTAAAAACAACACAAAACATATCTTATTACGATCTACATTGAAAAAAAATAATTTAAAATATAACTATTAGTTTTTTCATCACCGCATCTTACTATCCGTTCTGGTTATGTGATTATGCACTAATTACTCTATTGGATTAGGGATGAGGAAGGGTGAATTATAGGAAGTGTACCCGCATTTGTGTGTAGAGAGAGAATAGGAAACCATTTAGGAAAAACCACTCTCGGTACACCCGACCGGGATTCAAACTGAGGATATTAGTGTGTGTTTTTTTACCGCCTCTGTGGTATAATGGTCAGAGTTCCTGATTCCAGATACATAGGCCTCAAGTTCGATCCCTAGCGGTTCCAGATTTTCTGTGAAGAAATAGGTCTGGGATGCGGGATCAAACTCGAACTCGTGAGGACAAACATGAGAAGTTACTTAAATGGAAAAAAGATAGCGGCTCTGGTCTAGAAAACTGATATTAATGGCCGAAAGGCTCGTTGTGCTGATCACATTAAACCCTATACTCGCATAAGTTGACGGTATCTTCGCCAATAGACGGCGGCCACTCACTCGGTGTAGCTCGATTGCGGGATGACGCCATTATAGTGGTATTTTATAGGTATTGATAATTTATATCAAATGTGACACTTGCAGATCACATGTCTTGACGTATGAATATATTAAACTAATTTGAGTAATTCTGTGTTATTCTAATCAGAATCCCAGTGTAGATGTTATTTCTCAACAAGACACACTTGGAGGGGTTTGTACCCCTTGCGATGATATTCCCTTTGTTTGTTCCTGGATTAATTTTTATTTATTACGTTTAATAACATCGTTATTACGGTTTAATCCAAAGGGAAGAGAGAAGGAAGGTAGTTTAGAGAAAGTATACCTTCGTTAGTTTGGGAAAGGGATGAGAAAGCTACACTAAGGGAAACTACTCTCTCTGCTTCCTCCACCTCCGTGTGCACCCGACCGAGATTTGAACCCAGACCTCCCATATTCGGCAATCCATTAGCCTATATTGCGAAACCATTGATGCACCTGGGTTTGTATCCTTAATCCACCAATATAAGATTAGTAAATACCAACATTTAAATTATATTGATCATTAGAGAAGCGCACAGAAATGCGTTCTCATAACAATTTAATTTGTAACTCTGGGAAACATTATTTTTAAATTTTGGCATTAATTATGTATATTATCACAAGTTTTTCCATATGATTCGTGCATACGAGAAAGTGCATTAAAATAAGTACACACCAGTCTAAGTGAGCGGGTGCGGTTTGTACTATAAAGCTACTTGTGGTTTCAGGTGTCATGTCCTCTCTCCTGGCGCCACGGTGTCTGCTATTGGTACTACTGCCGTCATTATGCTGCGCCGCATTGTTTGGTCGACCGCACATCATCTTCATAGTCGCTGATGACATGGTAGAGTTGTGTCTTCTTTAGACAAAAAGTTTTTACGTACTTTTAATTTTTAATTTTGATTTAGCAACGTTTGGATTGTACTTCTATGGACTAATTACTTTAATATGTTAGGGATGAGGAAGGTTGAATTTATATGAAGTGCACCCGCATTTTTTGTGGAGGGAAAGTGGAAAACCCTTTGGGATCGCCCCGTCATTGGCAGTCTAGGCTATTGAGAGAGTGACACCTTAAACCATGCGGCCACCGAAACGGGTCAGTTTTACTTGAATGTGTGACTTAAAGAATTCGAAATATGGCAGTCAATGTAATCTGAAACAATTTGTGACTTTCACCGAAAATCGTCAAGTTTTGTCTTTTCAAATTCTGAATTTCGGTTACGTAAGTTCAAATATTTCTTGGATCAACTTATCAGGAATAAATATTATCACGTGGGTGTTTATTCTGCTAGAACTAAAAGATAAAAACCTTTCGGACATCTTTTCATGTAATTATGATTTAGGAAAATTTATCAAGGAAATATTTTGGTTCTATAAATCTATAATGTTAATACCGGTTGGATTTATAAGGCCGAAATTTAAAATAGACTTGAAAGACCGCAGATAAATATTTTACTGTGCGGTTTTGGTTTAGTATCTTCCATCAAGACCACTACATATAACTTAGTATAAAAATTGGCATTATATAATATCGTTGTATTTGCTCAATCCTTACTTCATTGGGATAGATGTTTGATTTGTAAAGTCATGACAACTATTTTTTAAATATAAAGCTCTTAAAAGTAAACATTTTATGTATACAGTTTTAAAGTGTAATAATCTTAGTAATAGAAGAATTTTGGTAGTAAGGAACGTTTTAGAAAATGCTGACACATTTTTCGGGGCCAACATTGAAATCATTATTATAATACATATATACCTAATAAATATATAGGGTGTACCGTAACATGTGGGACCCACTCTAGCGGTGAACAAGAGACACAAACTTTTTTTTTTTGTAAAAGCTAATACAGACATGTGTCCCATTTGATCTTGTTTTCTAGCTCTAGCCATATTTGTACTCCAGTAATGTGAAGCCACTTAACATCATAGGAAGTGCTCAAAATGGCCAACTTCAGCCTGAACGCAAGCATTGAAATAAAATGTATTTTTGAAAGATTCCGGCATTCTACGACACGACGACTGCAAGTTTGCATTCAGGCTGAAGTTGGCCATTTTGAGCACTTCCTATAATGTTGAGGATTTCCATATTGCTGGAGAACAAACATGACTATAAATAGGAAACAAGGCCAAATCGGACATATGTTTATGTTGACTTTTTAAATTTTTTGTGTGTCTCCTATCCACCGCTGAATTAGGTCCACGTCTTACGGTACACACTGTATTGTCTAATATATATATATTAAACTATAAAATATTTAAGTATTATTTCACCAGCTTCACTGTACGCGTGTCCTAACGCACTACTCTTGCAGTAGACTAGACTGCCGATGATGGGGAGATCGAGGTTCAAATCTCGGTCGGGTGTACTGAGGGAGTTTTTTCCAAAAAGAGTTTTCCACTCTCCCTCCATGCAAATTTGGGTACATTTCCTCTAAATATAACCTTCCTAAACCCTAAAATCATTAGCGTAACTAGTACATAAGCGCATAATCCGCGTGGGAAGTAAGACACGAAGCTAAAAAAAAAGTAGCTTATAAATACAAAAAAATCGTTTCCATCTCAATCAGACTTTAGTTGTATTGAGAGATAAATTGTAGTAGACTTGTGATTGACACAGATATTGTTAAAACCTGTCCTTGTGGTTGAGTGGGCATGGAGGCCAATTACATGTCAAGGCAGTCCTATCTCTAGGTCAAAAAGGGGTGTGTGTGGAGCGGGTAAAATTATTAGTTGTTCTGTCAGTCAACAGGTCCATTACCTTATCCAAATTGAATCCTCCAGCATGTCTTATCCCTAGCTTCCTTTTTTTTAGATCTTGAAACTTCATTCTCTTTTCTTGTTTGAGTTCATCAATCAGTTGCATTCGTGGTCTGTCTGGTCCCTTTTTTCCCTCCCAACTCGCCTTCTATGACATCACCCACTTCTCGTAATGTGAGCCATACAGTTGATTGACCCTTCTTTGTAGAATTACCTGCATAGTGGTTATATTTTCATTCATTCTTACTAGAACTTCTTCATTAGTCGCTCAATCTGTCCACTTGCCTTCAGTATCAAATCTCAAAGTTTCCAAATATGTATTCTCCTTTTTCCTCAAGGTTCCATGTTTCAGTTCCACACGTAACAAACTCTTCACCAGTTTCTTCCTCATATACAGGCCCTGTTTATTAGTTAGTAGCATACTCTTCTAGATGAAAGCAAACTTGGCCACTGCTAGTTTTGACCTAGTATTCATTGCATTTTGCGCATTTGTCACAGTTAAATTTTATAAAAATTTTAAAATTTCCACATTCTCCAGTTGGGATTTGATACCCGACCTCCCCATCATCGGTAAATCAGATTTGATGAGTCTGACATTTAGTATAAGTGAACATCGATACGAACTATAAGTTACAATTTTCGGTGATCCAACAATCTAAGCGGCAGTGATCCGCAAACGATCTATAAGTTACCTTCTTCGGTGGTTCAACAAGCTAAGCGGCAGTGATCCGCAAACGAACTATAAGTTACCATTTTCGGTGGTCCAACAATCTAAGTGGCAGTGTTCTGCAAACGATCTATAAGTTACCTTCTTCGGTGGTCCAACAATCTAAGCGGCAGTGATCCGCAAACGAACTATAAGTTACCATTTTCGGTGGTCCAACAATCTAAGTGGTAGTGTTCCGCAAACGATCTATAAGTTACCTTCTTCGGTGGTCCAACAATCTAAGCGGCAGTGATCCGCAAACGAACTATAAGTTACCATTTTCGGTGGTCCAACAATCTAAGCGGCAGTGTTCCGCAAACGAACTATAAGTTACCATTTTCGGTGATCAAACAATCTAAGCGGCAGTGATCCGCAAACGAACTATAAGCTACCGTTTTCAGTGGTCCAACAATCTAAGCGGCAGTGTTTCGCAAACGAACTATAAGTTATTATTTTCGGTGATCCAACAATCTAGCGGCAGTGATCCGCAAACGAGCTATAAGTTACCATTTTCGGTGGTCCAACAATCTAAGTGGCAGTGTTTCGCAAACGAACTATAAGTTACCTTCTTCGGTGATCCAACAATCTAAGCGGCAGTGATCCGCAAACGAACTATAAGTTACCCTCTTCGGTGGTCCAACAATCTATGCGGCAGTGTTTCGCAAACGAACTATAAGCTACCATTTTCAGTGGTCCAACAATCTAAGCGGCAGTGTTTCGCAAACGAACTATAAGTTATTATTTTCGGTGATCCAACAATCTAGCGGCAGTGATCCGCAAACGAGCTATAAGTTACCATTTTCGGTGGTCCAACAATCTAAGTGGCAGTGTTTCGCAAACGAACTATAAGTTACCTTCTTCGGTGATCCAACAATCTAAGCGGCAGTGATCCGCAAACGAACTATAAGTTACCCTCTTCGGTGGTCCAACAATCTATGCGGCAGTGTTTCGCAAACGAACTATAAGCTACCATTTTCAGTGGTCCAACAATCTAAGCGGCAGTGTTTCGCAAACGAACTATAAGTTATTATTTTCGGTGATCCAACAATCTAGCGGCAGTGATCCGCAAACGAGCTATAAGTTACCATTTTCGGTGGTCCAACAATCTAAGTGGCAGTGTTTCGCAAACGAACTATAAGTTACCTTCTCCGTCGGTGATCCAACAATCTAAGCGGCAGTGATCCGCAAACGAACTATAAGTTACCCTCTTCGGTGGTCCAACAATCTATGCGGCAGTGTTTCGCAAACGAACTATAAGCTACCATTTTCAGTGGTCCAACAATCTAAGCGGCAGTGTTTCGCAAACGAACTATAAGTTATTATTTTCGGTGATCCAACAATCTAGCGGCAGTGATCCGCAAACGAGCTATAAGTTACCATTTTCGGTGGTCCAACAATCTAAGTGGCAGTGTTTCGCAAACGAACTATAAGTTACCTTCTTCGGTGATCCAACAATCTAAGCGGCAGTGATCCGCAAACGAACTATAAGTTACCCTCTTCGGTGGTCCAACAATCTATGCGGCAGTGTTTCGCAAACGCCCGCATCCCAGACTACCACGTGTTTCGCTGTTCAATAAGAACACGAATAAAATTGGTAAGACCGGCAGCATTGCGTCGTCCGCATTTATTACTACACCCTGATTCTGGTAGGAGGAACAGTTTTAGAAAGCACAAACATATCTCTTTTTTTTTTTGGGAAGGGGGTCAACATTGCTAGCGTTTTACTTAATTATTAGACTAATTTTATTTAATAGGTATTAATACTATCTATCAGAATTTAAAGATGTAAATCGCATGACCTGGGGTATATGAAAGTAGTTTTACTAACGTTTATGAATGTAATTTACTGTTCTTCCTACCAGAATCACGGTGTAGCTCTTACTTAATTTTTTTATCATCGTGTCTTACCACCTGTTCAGGTTACACGCATGTATGATAATTACTCTAATAGGGTAGGGATGAGGAAGGAAGCATTTTCGAGGTGATCTACCCGCATTTACGTGGAAGGAGAGTGGGAAACCATTTAGGAAAAACCACCCTCAGTAGAACAGACCGGGATTCGAACCCCAATCTCTCCGTCATCAGCAGACCAATCCAACACGAGAGTGCCACCTTAAACAGTTCGGCCACTAAAGCGGGTAATATTATAAATACTTTTGACAAAATCAAAATCTTTTGCACGAAGTTAGTTATGTTTTACCTAATTGATAATGGTTTGAATGAAATGATTATAAATGTTAAAGAAATGGGCACAAAAAAACACTTTAATCTTGAAAGGTTTGAACTTTGAAGTTATTTCAGGAAAAAATTAGTCTATGCTTTCCTAACCTCTCGATCTTTCGGTCATCGGAAGTCTATTCTATTGCGAGAGTGGCATTTTATACCATGCGGCCACCGAAGCGGGTTTTAGGTTTGCTACGTGTACCCAGAACTGCAAGAGTTTACGGTATCAGCCATCATAATTACAATATACTGGACTGCTGTCGACGGGGAGATCAGGGTCCAAATCCTGGTCAGGTCTACTGAGGTTGGTTTTTTCTATTTTTTTTTTTTGCGCTCTACCTTCGCGAAAATGTGGTACACTTCATATAAAATCAACCCTCCTCATCCTAACACATTAGCGTAATTCGTATCTAGGCGTATAATCCGTATGGGCTGTTAAAAAAAACTTCTCTAGCTGTCAGATAAAGTCTTCCCCTTGAACATTGTACTGTAGATCTACTTTTATGTATTAATACGTCAAGTAACGTTATAAGCAGCTGCCACTCTTGATATACATTATCAACTCCTATAAAATAACAATAAAAAATATCAATTGTGACCGTAAAAAATATGTATGTATTTTCTAAAAGTTTTTCTCTTTTTCCAGAATCGTGTAATATACAAATTTGTATTATGTCCCGTGGTTCGTGACTAGAATACCGGCTCTGTAACAAGCCGTGGCGCAGTTTGCATAATCTCACCGATATAGTTTTGTTATTGACTCGTTTGACAATGCGCTTCAGTTAGTAATGTTCTATTGTGAGGCGACACACGTTCGAATCTACATCGGAGAGATGAAGCAGCTGCCACGTGCTCACAGAGAGGCGGAACAGCAAGAGATAAGGGACGTATTCATTTATTTTTTCAGCACCACGTCTCACTACCTCTTACGCTTATGTACTAATTACGATAATAGTTTTAAGGGATTAGGAAGGTTATATTTATAGGAAGTGTACCCGAGTTTGCGTGGAGGAATAGTAGAAAACCCACCCTGAGTATTCCCGACTGGGATTCTAGCCTTGATCTCCCTCTCATCGGTAGTTTAGTCCATTGCGATCGTGACGACTTAGACCATGCGGCCACCGAAGCAGGTTTCACTTTATTAAAAAAGTTATGTTCGAATACCGTGGTGCTCCTGTGATGACGTATATTCAAAAATAGTTTAAATTATTATTTGTAGAAAATTACACTAAGCAACATTGTTATTTAAGTAATATTTCGTAGATTTTGGAAATAATATATGCTATAAAACTTGCCAAATACTGTACCTTATCTCAGAGTCCCTTCCATATCACCTTACTTTGAGCCAAGAGACCAAGGTTCAATCCCGGCCAAGTGTACTGGGGATATGTTTTGCCTCATTGGAGGTTTCCAACCTCTATCTTTATGGTTCACCCTCCTCACCCTTTACACTAATAGTGAATCCCCCTTATAGCCAGTATTGGCACTAGAGCACAGAACAAGTAATATACATATGGTAGTTTAAATCTTATAGTGTATGTTGTTCTTTGTAAAACTGGAATGCATTCGTTTAGCGTCGGTTTTAGGGATGGAACGACGTCAGTTTTCACGGTTCGGACCAGATCCCGACGCCCAACATAGACGCCTTGGCGTTCAACGGCGTCATCCTAAACAGTCAGTATGCTCAGCCCGTGTGCACCCCTTCGAGAGCGGCACTGATGACGGGGAAGTACCCCATCCACACAGGTGAGACAGCGTACCGTAATACACGGTCCAAAGGTTCAACTCTTACCACCGTAATACACGGTCCAAAGGTTCACCTCTTACCACCGTAATACACGGTCCAAAGGTTCAACTCTTATTACCGTAATACACGGTCCAAAGGTTCAACTCTTACTACCGTAATACACCGTCCAAAGGTTCAACTCTTACTACCGTAATATACGGTCCTAAGGTTCAACTCTTACTACCGTAATACATGGTCCAAAGGTTCAACTCTTTCTACCGTAATACACGGTCCAAAGGTTCAACTCTTACTACCGTAATACACCGTCCAAAGGTTCAACTCTTACCACCGTAATACACGGTCCAAAGGTTCAACTCTTACCACCGTAATATTCTTGCTGCTGTAATACACGTTAGCCTTTTCATGACAACGTACCCTTAAACCCGACAGCAGTAAAATTATGTATTGCTCTTTGTCTAAGGATCTTGGCTATCAGCAAAATAATATAGATACACAACGAGACTAGTGTAAATTTTATATAAGTGCACCAGCATTAACTTAGAGAAAGAAAGATAGAGGGGATGTGAAAACATCTATTTAAAAAAAAACTACCAGTGAACTCGATAGTATTGAAATCTTGCCCCCAAGCTGGGGTCAGGAGAGCTAATTATTACACCAACTGTGTTGGTGGTAAAATTAACCATCGTTAATACTCTTTAGAGGAGTCAGAAGAAATAACCTAATTTGTATTTAAATATTATTGATGAAGCAAAGTTTTTTAAAAAAAGTATCTTTAGGTGTGAGTGCCGGGAAAGCGAGTTAAGAGAAGTTATTTTGCCTTTTATATAGCAAGAATTTTTTTCTGGGCCAAAATAAATAAAACATTTCTCCAGTAAAAACATCTTCATTAGATGAGAAACTTTTTAAAAGAAGAGAAAAAGTTGTCATTAAATTCCAGGACACCCTTGAAAGATATTAAACAACTTTTGATTTCATTGTGTGAAGAAAATTTAGCTCTATGTTTCTACTGGAGAATTATTTGATTTATTTTGACCCAAAAATGTTTGATATAAAAAATGCAGAAATACTACCCTTAATTTACGTTCCCTACACTCCACCAGCAAAGTTTAATGACTTTTGAGTTCACCCTGAATATTACTTGAGCCTTTGCCCTCCTTTCTTTAAAGGTATGCAGGGATACCCCTTGTTGGGTGCAGAACCAAGGGGCCTACCCCCAGGGAAACTTCTGCCCGAATACCTCAGAGAGCTGGGGTACACAAACCGAGCCATAGGCAAGTGGCACCTGGGTTTCTACAAGCGAGAGCTCACCCCTACGTATCGCGGGTTCGATTCTCATCTCGGATACTGGACGGGATTTGTCAGCTATTATGATTACATCCTGCAAGACAAGGTAGGGGACATTCACCTTCATGTTGTGTTTTTTTTGCACGGCACACCTTTTGTGGAATATTGAACTTTTCAACAAGTTTTAACTATGAAACTTTGTGTTCAGAAACTGTAACGCATAATACTTTATTGATGTGACATTACTTACCGACCCACACCGTGGATATGTGGTCTAGGACGTCAAGTTCTCAATAGATGGGATTACCGGTGATGAGGAGATCGCATTTCAAATCTTGACCAGGTACAACGGGAATTATTTTCCAAATGTGCTTATCCCATTGTCTTACTACCCGTTCGGGCTATACGCATATGTACTAATTAGGTTAATTTAGGGCTGAGGAAGGTTGCATTTAGAAGAAATGTACCTGAATTTGCGTGAAGGGAGAGTGGAAAAACCTTAAAGGAAAACCACCCTCATTACATTCGACTGATATTCGAACCCAAATTTCCCGGTCATCAGCAATCCAGTCTATTGCGAAAGTGACGCCTCAGACGATTCGGCCACCAAAGTGGGCCATGTCCTCTTAAGTTACTCTCACAACCCTAAGGTAAATACGAGAAGGATATAATTCAAGAGAAGTATAGCCACATTTGCGTGGAGAGTGGGTGAAAAACTATTTAGGAAAAAAACCTGACAGTGCACCTGGCTGGGATTATAGCTCCGACATCCTCGTCACTGAAAAGACCAGACTAGATGGGCTTGACGTTTAGTCCGCGTACCCACCGAGGTAGGAGAGTTTAGAGTACAGGTGATTCAAAGAAAAGGTAAACTCAAACACTGCATCACACAATAATCCACTTTCTTGATGAAACAGTACAAGGACGGGGAATTCAACGGGTTCGACCTCCGTCGCAACCTCACCCTGGCCAGGGACCTCGTGGGCCAATACGCCACTGACGTGTTCACGGACGAGGCCGTGCGTCTCATCTCCAACCACCGTGAGACGGAACCTCTGTTCCTATACCTGGCTCACCTGGCGCCCCACGCGGGCAACAAAGGGAAACTTCTCGAGGCTCCTCAGGAGGTCGTCAACAAGTTCGACTACATCGCCGATCCTAACAGGAGAACATACGCGGGTGAGGGACTAAGAAAAAACACACTTTAGACTTGGTCTTAAAGGTGGGAGTGTAGGGGACACGAGTTAAGGTCAGTTTTTTTTAGAATATCTCACAACAAACACATGTTTATGCCAAAATAAATCAAATATTTCTCCAGTACAAACATAAGAGTTTAATTTTCTACACATGGTGATCCCAACATTTGTTGAATATCTGTCATGAACATTTTCTATTTGACGAGAAACTTTTCAAATTAAAAGAAAAATCAATAATCGAATTCTAAGACACCCTTGACAGATATTCAACAATTGTTGATATCACCGTTTGAAGAAAATTAAAACCTATGGGGAATTATTTGATTTATTTTGCCGACAAACTTTTTTTTTCCTTTAAAAACTGTAAAAATACTGCCCTTAACTAGCAATCTCTACCATCCCTCCTTGAGAGCTCGTATAACGCTACAGATAACATCTAAATACTATTCGCCATAGGAGTGATGATAGCTGACAGCTCGCAGAAGATGTAAAAACGGTTAAAAGAGAAATATAATTAAAAACAAATTGTTTGCTTTGAAAGTTTTGACTGCCAAAAGTGACAAAAAATCAAAATACGGTCTTGTAGATCATAATGGTTTGGCGAATGGATACATGAAAGTAGATCTAGTAACGTTTGCTAGCTGACACCTACATTCCTATTGTAGATGAGTTATATAACACATCTTGAACCAATCATCACATTGTGATGTGGTTTTCTTTATTCCACTTTGGAGGACAGTGGTGTCGACAACGGTAGTCTTGGGTTAAAGTGCTCACCTCAGAACCCCGTGTTCGTAGGTTCAAACCCAGTCGGGGTCGGTGGATTTTTTCTTTAAAGATAATAATCTGTAGCACAACTTCCTTTGGATGGGAAGTAAGCCGTTGGTCCCGTGTCGATTGTGGCATGTAAAAGAACCCTGGTAAAATTGATAAGCTCTTTCGCTCTCGCTCATGGAAATTTTCGTGTGCTGATATAATCAGTCGGTTCAGAAACTGCACGTTAAATACCTCGAATAAATTTAAAAAAACAGGTGTGTTAAGACCAGTGAAACCATTTTACCCTATTTTAAAAATACAACAAAGTTGAAAAATAATCATTTTAAAATGGAAAAACTACTGAACTGATCACAATTTTGCTTTTGTCAAATGAATAATAAAGAAACCTGCGATATTTTTTCATGTCCGGGCGTAATCTTATATCTAATTTAACTGTTAATTGGCTGTGAGACAGGTTATTAAAAGGTGACTGGCTTTGTGAGGAGGAAATTCGTCCTCGGGTTGTGGGAAAGATCTACCTACACGTTGATTTTTGAGTGCGACTGGCTTTGTAAAGTGGAAAGTCGGTCTTGGTCTGTGGTAGAGATATGAGACAGAAAATTTTCACTTAATTTTTTAATCAAAAATTTGCTGTTTTGGAAAATTTTCCTTTATTATTGTTATTAATAATAATAATAATAATAATAATAATAATAATAATAATAAAAGTAGTAGTAGTAGGATTAGTAGTAAAAAACTAATGATTGCGAGTCTTCGTAGACACGTTATATTAATACTTCAATATTTTTACTATCAATAAGTTAATTAAAACACTTTTAAGGTTGGTCCGAGTATTTTCTAACAACATTCGTCCCCCTCCCCTCTACATCGTGCCCCCTATTTATCCCCACCCCCCCAAGCGTCCTATTTCCAACCCCTCCTTATCAACTCACTCATCCCATAACACACTATTTGATGTACAGGATGGAACGGAAACAATTATACGATCTACACCGAGGAAAGTGATGGACAAAGTGCTGAGGTTTGTCCGATTTCTGGTGGAGATCACCTGAGTGATATTATCTTACAAAAAGTGAAAAAGTGTATTTTGTAGTTTGCTTTTATTTTGATAGTGAGTATTTACTTTTCAACTAAAGTGTTGATTCTACAATTCAACCCTTCCACCGCAAACCGCCACTGCGGAAAATTTTCCGGAAAATGTTCCGGAAAATGTTCTTATAAATCTGTGGGCAGGCTCCCTCTTCCTGTCAAGTCGTTGATTCCATGACGTCGTGTTTCAGCCATGGTGTCCAAGCTTGATGACTCTGTCGGCAGGGTGACAGAGGCCTTGCAGCGAAAAGGCATGCTGGGAGATTCCATCATCGTGTTCATGTCAGACAATGGAGGATCGACTATCGGGGACTTCCCCAACTGGGCCTCCAACTATCCATTCAGAGGGGTGAGTCCGTAAAAAAAAAAAAAGTTAAAATTTCTGAGATAAAGAAAGTATGTATTAACATTTTATATGACCTTAATTTTCTTTTTATAATAATGAGAATTTTATACTTGAGTTTTTTAAACTTAAGATGTTGAGTATATTATTATTATTATTAGCACCGCGTCTTACTACCCGTTCGGGTTATACGCACTTACGCTAATGTGCAATGGTAGGGTGATTGTGAGATGAAAATGGAGGACCTACAGTTTAACGTGGAATCCGAACCACGGTAGAGGCCTGGCATTCCTCACATTCACAAGTTGTGATTAATACACATCTTGTCAGAGGTGAAGGAAGGGTTTGGCAATCAGATAAATCTGTGCCGGGACCGAGGATTGAACCCCGGACCCTCAGCACAGAAGTCTGACACTTTACCACTAGACCACCAGGTCACCGTATGTTGAGTATAAATATCTCTGAAATATCACTTCAGTATTTTCACTGTGTCCCTTGTGTTTAAAAGAGTTTAACACGTTTGTGCTAGAGTGTCTAACAAAGGATTAAAAAGTCCGGGGTCGACCTCGGTACTCTTGGGGTCAAGTGCTCACCTCAGGAACCGATGTTCGTGGATTCGAACCCAGCTGGGATCAATGAATTCTTCTTGAGCGATAAAAATCCGTAATACAACTTCCTTCGGAGGTGAAGTAAATTCGTAGGTCTAATGTCGTTTTTGGCATGTAAAAGAATCCTGGAAGGTAAGTGGAAAATATCTTTCCCGGAAAAATTGGTAGGTCCGTTCACTCTCGCTCATAGAAATTCTCGTGTGCTGATATAATCAGTCAGTTCATAAAGTGCACGTTAAATACCTCAAATAAATAAAATAAATAAAAATAAAGAGTCCAAAGTTTGATTTCCAAATTTCTATAGGGTGTATCTGTGATGTTGCAGTTGAAAGACACGTTATGGGAAGGTGGAGTGAGGGTCCCAGGGTTCATATGGAGCCCCCTACTCCAACAAACACCCCGGGTGTCCAACCAAGTGATGCACATCACTGATTGGCTGCCCACTCTCTACACTGCTGCAGGTTTGTCCACACTACAGCCGGCATACGAATAGTTCTCATTTGCCACTGCCCTAAGCGAGCGAATACAAGAAGCAAGCGGTCAACCGCTTGGAATTCGCCTTAATCCACGACACTCCCATGACAACATTGCATTTAATATTTTCTCTTCCCTTCGCCCGCGTCGCTCGTGTTCGATCGCTTACGTAGGACAGCGCCTATAGCTAGTTTTACAACATATCAATTACTTTTTTTAAATAATTAAATATTAAATAAGTACCCGGTGACAAAACAGTAAAGAGTGCTCTTCGCAATGAATAGTTAGTTATCTTACCCACTTCGGTGGCCGCATGGTCTAACGCGCTACTCTCGCAGTAGAGTATACTACCGATGACGGGGAGACTAAGTTTCGGATTTCACTCGGGTGTAATGAGGTTTTTTCCCCAAAATTGTTTTCCACACACACTCTCTCTCTCTCTCTCTCCACGCAAATGCGGGAACACTTACTCTAAATATAGCCTACCTAATCCCTAAAACCATTAGCGTAGTTAGTACATAAGCGTAAAACCCGAACGGGTAGTATGACGCGGTGATAATTATTTTATTTATCTGTAGTTGGAGGAAAGGGGTCGATAAATGATCGGTTAGCACGTCTAACTTTGACCCGGCATGTCAGGAGATAGATAACCTGAGTAACTGCGTTGGGAATTGATGTTTCCAGAATTTAGTTTACCATCTTATTTTCATATGAATGCTGGTGATTTTACTTATATTCACCCTCCTCGTCATATCTTCTTAGGCTAGCTATAGCTATATAGTTTAAAGTTGAACGAATAATAAAATACATATTTTATTTGCAATTAATGTGCGTAACCAGAGTTTGTGAACCATCGTTTGATCCTTTTTTTCTGGAGAGGAAATGTGACTTTGTTTTGCAGGTGGTATTCCGCCCCTGGACGGGCTAGACGGGGTCGACCAATGGGAAGCTCTCGTCTACGACTTACCCTCTCCTAGAAGAGAAGTCTTGCTCAATATTAATGAGAAGACAAGGACAGCCGCCGTAAGATACCAAAACTACAAGCTCATCATAGGTCAGTCATCTTTTTAGTTGGATTTATTTTTTTGTATTAAAACAACTTCATTCTGGCCTGAAAATTGAGGTCGTCGGTTCATTGACAGGCTACGTCTTTCCTTCTGTCAGAAACACAATTTTATACATTGATTTATGTTATTATCTAGAAAAAAATTAAAGTATAAATTTAATAGTAATAGTTTCATAACTTTAAAAAAATATTTAAAGTAAGGCCAGACTATTGGTCTAGTGGTCAGCCTTTTTGGCTACTAATCTAGAGGTCCCGGGTTCGATACCCAGCAGTACGTTACGTATTTTCCCAAAGGGGAATTGTTAGTATGGTTGCCATGGTCTGGTCATTAGGTTTAAATTAAGTTTAAAACTTCTACTGGCACCACGTAATCATCTCATTGGGGTGTAGTAACCTCAGAAGATGGTTATATATCCGCCATTGTCAGTAAAGACCAGAAATATCTTGCGTTAACTATAAATTAAATTAAATTAAAGTAAAGTAATGATTTAATCATGTTTTTTAAAAGCGAAGTTTCACAATAAGATATATATTTACATCAGAACAGGAAGAAGAAATAAGAAGGATTGTGGTTGTTGTGTGGGTGATCATCTGACCTATCATTTGGTAAAATGAATACCAAAATTTCGATCTAAAATCCGAATCTAATTAGGATAAGTATTTGATTCGAAATTTCTAACCTTAATATTTGTAATATTTTCATATTTGAAGAAAACTTCAGGTCTTAAAAAAATCCCACATTCGTATTTGACTGCATTTGATTTGAAATTCAAATTGTTATGTTGGAACCTTTTAGTAATTTAACTTTTATTATTAACAACGTTTTGACACATAATAAAAATAAAAATAATAATTTTTTCATAACATTTCAGTTAAGTTAGTATGGATGTATTCAAATTTTATAAAAATATAAAAACAATATTAGTAAAACATTCAATCCACATTTGATTTGATTATTTGAAACATTTCAACTAAAAAATATTTAATTTGAGATTCGGTCAGAAAATTTTACAAAGCATGCATATTCGATTAGGAATAAATTCGAGATGGTAAACAATGATTCAGATCGGATTCTAAATGGTTAATATTTGATACGCACTGACACATTAATGAATCCTATCAACCATTCCTTCTATGACGTCGTGCAGAAAAGACAATTCCTCCCAAGAGAGTGTCCGATCCAGTTTGCTTTGCGCCGGAGAATCACATCCAAAAATGGTTCTCTTATCCCCTCTTCTTGGCACTTTTTAATTTGTCACCCTGTCTGTCCACATGCTCTTTTCAAGTCTTCTCCAGCAAAACATTTCAAAGTTTTCCAAGTATTTCTTTTCCATCTTCCTAAGAGCTCAAGTTTCTGTTCCTTATAGAGCATTCCATCAGTTTATTCCTCAGCTCCAAACTCAATAATTCAATAAATGTTATTGAACTATTATTGTATTCATGTTTAAAGAACAATGTATTTTAAATAAATTATGAAAACGTATATTATATAGTATGTCGGATGGCTGGAAGTTCTGATCGGAGCTCTACTGTAGTTTTAGTAAATTTCGTAAACATTCAGTTAACGTTCTTTCACCTAGAATCCTACTATAGAATGCCCCCGCGACTAGTTGAACCTTTTCTGAGCGTCATTGACTAAACCTGGCAAGTGGCGCTGCTGGTGGTGAAACTAATAAGTGGCTGCGCCGGGTAAGTCCATGGTGTTCAATGTTTCAGGTTCTACCAACCCAGCCTACAATGAGTATTTCGGCGCGAACTGGGCGGCGGCAGCCGCTCCTCCGTACAACTCCTCGGCTATTACCGGCAGTCCGGCCGGGGCGGCCATAGCCCAGCTCTACGAGAGTATCTACAGGTGAGTGACAAGACAAGCTATTGCACGCGTACATTATCTACAGGTGAGTGACAAGACAAGCCATTGCACGCGTACATTATCTACAGGTGAGTGACAAGACAAGCCAATGCACGAGTCGGAGAGTTGGTTCGAGTCTCGGGGGGTGGGGGGGGGTTTGTGTTTAAAAGGTGGAATACATAAATATATGATTTAAGATTCGAACCACTTCGACCCGCTTCGGTGGCCGCGTGTTCTAACGCGCTACTCTCTCGTGTTGGACTAGACTGCTGAAGACGAGTAGATCGAGGTTCGATCCAGGTCGGATGCACTGAGGGATTTTCCCCTAATGGTTTTCCATTCTCCTTCCACGCGAATGTGGGTACACTTCCTTTCAATTCAACCTTTCTAATCCCTAAACCATTAGTGTAATTAGTATTTATATAGTTATATAAAGCGAATGGGTAGTAAGCTGTGGTGTTTGTTTTCAAGAACCGACCACTCTCCCATAAATGTACACTTCGTTTATCATGAAAGGTAGAAAGCTTATCTTGATTGGTTTTACTATGAAACAGTTTATAAGATAGAGCAGGGGTTAAAACTGGCGGCCTACGATTCCCACCAATGACTTGGAAAAGTAATCTACTCTAGTAAAATAGTCCGACACCTTAGCTCAGTCGGTAGCGTGTCTGTCTACTGAGGTAAAGGTCCCGGGGTCTATTCCTGGCATGGCCGAAAAATGTATCATTGACGAAATGTGGGTATACCCTTCCACATGCTTGAGAAGACATCGCTAGGGTCCCACAACGCTTTTATTTGGAAGTTAGCACTGGTGAGCTTTTCACTATCCATTATTATAAATCAAATAATATAGATTTTTGTTAACTGAACTGCTTCCTCCTGACTACTGTGAGATTTTATTCGTCAAGTTGAATCACTTAGCGAGTTCCTAAGAGGGCTCAGTTAACGGAAACTATCGAGCCACGCCCAGTATGGACAGGTGGATTCAGTTCTGCGTGTCCGTTCGTGTCGCGCTCTCACTAAGCGAGCCTCTAACCTCCAAGTAAATCGCTTGCACTATAAACGAGACATAAGCCCCCCACGTTGTTTTGTTGTCAGATCACCGACCCTCGCCTCCCGGATCCCCTCACTGCGTTTGGAGGCGACACTGCAGTGCACCCCCGACAGTCCTGGGTCTTCGTGCGACCCCGCGGTGAGCAAAGGAGGCTGTGTATACGACGTGGAACGCGACCCCTGCGAGACGAACGATCTCGCCGTCGACCATCCGGACCTCGCCAGGTCTCTGAGAGCCCTCCTCGTGCGACACAGGAGGACGCTGGTGCCACAGGGCAACTTACCCACGGACTCTTTCAATGCTGACCCCGCCAAGTGGGGGGGAGCTTGGACCACTTGGGGGAGCGGGGAGTAGACCAGGGGGACATATATCAAGGAGGTGAACATTCCGGTCCTCAAACTGCCCACAGACATTTTCAATGCTGACCCCAACGAGTGTAGGGGAGCTTGGAACATTTGGTTGGGATGGGAGATAGGAAGTAGACCAGGGAAACATATACCAAGGTCCTGTCCTCCACCTGTCCAAAGACTCCTTCAATGCTGACCCCGATAACTGGAGGGAAGCTTAGACCACTTGGGGAGGACAGGGAGTGAACCAGAAGAACATATACCAAGGAGGTCAACATTCCTGTCCTCCACCTGTCCAAAGACTCCTTCAATGCTGATCCCGATAACTGGAGGGAAGCTTAGACCACTTGGGGAGGACAGGGAGTGAACCAGAAGAACATACATCAAGGAGGTTTAAACTCTGTCCTCCACCTGTCCAAAGACTCCTTCAATGCTGACCCCGATAACTGGAGGGAAGCTTAGATCACTTGGGGAGGACAGGGTAGTAAACCAGAAGAACATATACCAAGGAGGTCAACATTCCTGTCCTCCACCTGTCCAAAGACTCCTTCAATGCTGACCCCGATAACTGGAGGGAAGCTTAGACCACTTGGGGAGGACAGGGAGTAAACCAGAAGAACATATACCAAGGAGGTCAACATTCCTGTCCTCCACCTGTCCAAAGACTCCTCCAATGCTGTCCCAGAAAATGATGTGTTAAAGTTTTATTAATAATGTTTATAAAAAAACTTTGTATGAACATAACCCATTAAAACCAATCGAGACTTTTACCAAACATTATACTTTCTAATTCGAGCACTTTAATAATGTACTGTACATGTCCGACACCTTGGCTCAGTAGGTATTGTGTCCGTCTATTTATCTAAGAACCTCCTGGGTTCAATTTTTTAGCATGGCTGTGAAAGTTTTTCATCGGTGAAATTGGAGCTTCTCCTTCACAATTTTGAAATAATGGAAGGGACACTGGGTATACTGGGTTAGTTTGTAATTCGTGTGCTTAAATGCTCCGTAGATTCAAATAGTGTATATTAATTTAATCGTAAAACACACCAAATATAAAATAAATAGCTAAATAATAAGTTACATAATAGTAAATAGAACTACAATATATTAACTGGAATGGTGTGTCCGATTTGGAGGCTGGTATTAAATCCTGACCAACTAACGTAACTTACAACTATTATTTATTTGTATTTTTCCCATCTATTCATTGTACTGAGTGCATAAGTACTAATTAGATATGGGACGCTCGAGTCCTCAATACTTCGATTCCCTCATATCCTAAGATATTCGAGAAATTCGAGATTCGCATGGATCTCAAAGGAGTATCTCGAATACAGTTGATTTCAAATAACAATTCCAAGCAATTTGATAAAAGGGATTATATAGACTTGTGTGGTTGCTAAAGTAACAAAATCACACACACAAAACAAGGATTTTTCAAACTCCATTTTAAATATTTTCACTTTAACTTAAATTGTATGTTTTCAAGGATTCGAGATTCGAAAGAAAATGTAAAACCCTTCTTCGAGAAATATAGGATTCGACCCATCTCTAAATCTGATACAAGTATTTTATATGATAATGTCTAAAAATATCGCATTTGATGTGAATACAGAGTTGGTTTTAAATTGGCAGACAAATGAACCGCTTTATTATTATTATTATTATTATTAAATTGCGTGGCTATCCCTTGAAACGCTTTTCTTTGCTTCAAATATACAGAAAAAATTCTTCATTTTATTTATTCCGACCCAGTTTTTAATTAAGTTAGAATATTTAAGCCAAATTTTAAAATTCAGGCTTCCAGGGGCACATGTTCGGGCACAGGGGCTACTAATTTCAAAATTTCAGCCCTTAGCGTGTGGTAGATAACGCACAATGCTCATTACAGAAAAAGAAACTCTTCAATTTATTAATATAGATAGATGGATGGATATATAGATAAATATATAGATGGATATATGATGGATAGATAGATGGATGGATGTATAGATCGATAGAAGGATAGATAGGTAGATATATAGATAGATAGATAAATATATAGAGTAATCGTACACCTACACAAGAGAAGATGATAAGTTGTACAATGTACAGTACATTGTTCACAGTATACCTTTAACTTATTTATTGTCTTTATTTTGCATCATTTTGGTGAAATTAAGGCTAGTTTGCCAATTAAACTAAACCAACTTAACCAATTAAACTAAACAGGCGTATAATAACAATAGTGGTTATAAAATGACTGTCTAAAATTTAAATATAATCGTTAGATTACCTCCATCCATTCTTTCATTCATTCCTTCATTCACACAATTACTCCAGCATTTATTTATAAACAGTTTTATTTGAAATGATTATGACCTGCTCGATAGTTTTTATTGCAGTGTTGTCCAGGTTAACACATAAAACACATTTAGTTGTGTTTGGATATATTATACAAAATTATTCCATTATATAAACCAGTACAAACTTACTATTCTTTTTGTTTTAATTTAATTATTACGTTATAGCGACACAATCTAAGGTACAGGGATTGATAATGGTAAGAGAGTAAATAAACCGCAATAGCCCTCAAGTTTGAATTATTCTAGTGTATTTAGGATCCTATGTTAGAACAATTATAGAGTTAGAAGGACCCTAGTTTTTGAAGGATCCTATAGTCTAAAGAATTCTAGAGTTTCAATAAATTTGGATTTGAAATTTACTCGAGTATTTAGAAATCCTAGATTTAAAAAATTCTAGAACTGGAAGAGTCCTAATTTTGTAATAATCCTAGAGTTCAAAGGAACCTAGAATTTATATTATCCGAGAAATTTAAATATCCTGGTGTATTTGGTATTATAGATTTAGAAGTATCTTGTGTGGAAATATCCTATTATCTCAGGATCCTGGAGTTTAAATTATCCTAGAATTTGGAATATCTAAAAGTATTTATGAGCCTAGATTTAGGGAAATTCTATAATTGGAAGGGTCGTATAACCTAATGAATCCTAGAATTTATTGTGTACCAAAATTTTAAATATAGAGCAGTGGTTCTAAATTTTTTCTATTTTTTTAGATTATACCCCTTGGTTTGACTAAAAGTCCAATGTATCCCCACGTTAAAATTTCCCCAAATATCAAATTTCAGGTAATCAAAGGAGACAATTTCCCTCAGTCACCTCGAAAATTCCCCGCCGCGTTTGGTTCTCTTGTAATTTCGCCAATTTTCCCTCGAAAGCTGCTCACGTAACCCTTGAAAGTCACGCGCGTACCCCAGTTTGAGAACCACTGTCATAGAGTATTTAGTATCCTAGATTTAGAAGAATTCTAGGGTTGTTATGTTACTAGTTTTGTAAGAATCCTATAGTTTGAAGGATTCTATATTTGAAGGATACTACATTTGGAAGAATTCTACAGTTTTAAGGATCCTAAAATGTATATGATTACAGAATTTGAAATATTCTAAGAGAGTATTCAGGAGCCTTGACTTAAAAATATGTTAGAATCGGAAGAAACTTAAAGAGTTCTATGATTATTCAGGATCCTAGCGTTGAGAGGATCCTAAGTTTGTAGGATACAATGTTGAATCCCAAGTCACCTAAAGCTGATTCACCGTCCAGAAGTCAGTATGACCGAGTACTTGAGGTGCCTTCTCTTTGAGACAACGTCACGAGGATGCAAATGTGGTCCAAGTGAAGGGAAGAGAATGTAGATTGTACGAGGGTGTATGCTAAAGACGGACGGACGCGACGTATAAACTACGTGACGTCAGACGTGGAATGACATGTCAACCACATCCACTCACTCTTCACTTGTCTCGGCTCTCCTCCATCCATTTGTTTCTGTCTTTATTTATCGCATACGTCTAGCATATCTCTTTCTCTTCCATCTTCCTGTCAAGTTTTATTTTTGTTCTTTTGCTTTAACTTTAATTTAATATGTCTTCATACGTGTGTGTGTGTGTGTGTGTGTGCGCGCACGCGTGCGTGTGTGTCCACATAAATACACCAAATTACTAATTCCTTCTTTCGTATATTTTCTCTTCATTTATTTGCTTTCTTTCTTTCTTTCTTTGTGTCTTTCCACTACTCCCCAACCCCCTCATAAAATGTACACTCAACACTTTATAATCTAAGAGGGATTTTTTTTTCTGCTCACCGCGTTTCTCTACTTATCCGGGCTATACGAATATTTACTTTAACAGGGTAGGGATGAAGGAGGTATAATTTAGGGAAAGCGTACCAGCATTTGCGTGGAGAGGCTAATAAAAATAAACACCCACAGTACATCTAGCCGGGATTCGAATCACGACCTCCCTTCTACCAGAAAACCAGACCATCCAAACTGTTCGTCTTACCCCACGTGACCACCGATGCTGGAAGGAAGGTACATTTATTCACAAACTAAGACCATAAAATTAATATATTGTCCAAAATAAATCATTTAATTACGTCTTGTGAACAATTCAAAAGACAGTAAGGTATTTTAAAAAAACGCTTCGGTGGTCGGATGGTCTAAACTGCTAATGACAGGGAGATAGGAGTACGAATCCCGGTTGGGTGTACTGATTTTTTTTCTTAAATGGTTTTCCCCTCTCCCTTCACGCTAATTCGGGTACACTTCCTCAAAATTCAACTGTCCTCTTCCCTAACACATGAGTAAAATTAGTACATAGGCGTGTAACCCGAAAGGGAAGTAAACCTCTAAAGAAAAAATATATTATCTATTAAATAATATATTTTCTTCACGCCGATCAATCGAGACGACATAATATATCAGGTTCCACGCCTTTGTATGTACAGCACTTACGCTTTCTTTCCATTATAACCAATTCTTTTCCAAACACTCTTTTTTTTTCCCCCTGCTTGTTTCCCCTTTCGCGTATCATTTCTGAGCCTTTTCGTTGTCTTCAGTCCATTTCTGACCCTATTTCCTCTTTCGATCTGTTCTTCAATGTCTTTGTTTCTTCCATTCCCTAACGTTTTCCATTGAGCCTCCAACTCTCTCGTTTTCTCATAAAAAAAAGCAATTCAAGACTTTCTTCTCTCTTTGCTACCCGCCCCGTCGTCTCAAGCTGACGGAAAGGACATCGCTCCAAAGAGGGACGACTCTTAAGTGCTGTAATGATAACCATCATTATTTCAATAGCACGTTGGCCCTTAAGGTGGGGGTGAGAGGGAGCGAGAGTTAAAGACAGTATTCTTTTTACAATCTTAATAGTTTTTTTGACGAAATAAATGAAATATATATATATAAATATAAATGTGTTAACATTGCCAACATTGTTGTATGGATGTGAAGTGTGTTTTGGTCAGGAGGAACACGAGAGCAAGGTGAATGCTTTTGGAATGAACTATCTAAGAAATGTATGTGGAAAAACTCGTATGGAAAGAGTCAGTAATAAATGGGTGCTGAAAAAGTGATATTTGAAAGGGAATCCAATAGGTCAATGTGAAATAAGTGTCTTACGGTGGTTTGGGCATGTCGAGAGGATGAGTGTGGATCGAGTGACAGAGCAAATATATGAAGGTAGAGTGTGTGGATCAAAAGGAAGGCGTAGGCGATGTAAGACGTGGTTAAATGTTGTAGATGAATGTGTGAAAAAGAGCGAAATTAATAGTTTTACGAATAAAAGAGCATGCATGACTCGGTGTATGGCTGAAGCGAAGGAAATATGCAAGTGTAGAGAAAGTTAGCCAGTGTGGATTAAGTGCGGAGTTGTTGTTTCTTTTGCTATATGCACAGTTTCTTGCCTATCCCGTAGGGGAACGGGGTGATTATATATGTATGTATATATGTATGTATGTATGTACCGGGCTGGAAGAAACGTAATATTATTAAATGAAGAATTTTTTTTGTCTGTCATGAGCATTGTTTGATATCTACCGCATGCAGAGAGCTAAAATTTTAAATTATTTTATTGCCTGTGCACGAACATATACACCTCAAAGCCGGAATTTTAAAATTCTGAGTAGATTTTTTTTAATAATAAAAAACGGGGTTGAAACTAGGGGAACGTAGAGCTTAAAGTTTATAAAGCAACCTACCACTTACAATCATTAAACAAAAAACATTTCTCCCGGTCAACCGCGGGTACTTTAGCTAATTTAGTAAATAAAAACAACTGATATTTGGTTTTAACTAGTAGGTTTAACCCCTGGGCTACTTATGGCATAATCTAATAGACAGAGGAAGTAGGATAGTTTTAAAAGAAGTGCACCTATATTAGCGTAGTGATAGGATGAGAAAACTCAAGTGTTTGCGCGATAACATTGGAATAAATCACCGGAAAATATTAGTAAATATAGTTTACGTAACACTTTTGTATTTTCGTTGAAACCCCACACCAGTGGTTCCCAAACCTTGGGTTTCGACCCAAATGAGGGTCGCAAGTATGTTCAAGAGGGTTGCGGGAAGGTCTCCATCCCCCCCCCCCCCCAAACATTGTGAATTTTTCTCAGTTACAAATACTTCATCAAACCGGGACATTATGAAGAATTACTGCAATATTGATAATAGAAACACTGTTGAAACAAAGTTTCGAAATCCTCCTGTACTTGTAATTTTGGACTCAGCTCAAGGACAAGCCTATTCTGACTTGGAAAGTTTAAAAGGCTCTTTTCCCTCTTCTAACAATACTAGCCTACCTCTATGAACAAGTATACTCAGGACTTGTAACAGTCAAGATCCTCAAATTGATTTACGTTGTACTCTGCCCGACAACATAGGACTCAAACAAGAACAGCTCGCCTACAAAATAAAACAGAATCATAAATTGTCACTGAAAATCTCTGTTTTTGTCACAAATTCTTCATGGGAACATACTGTGTAATTTTCTATTTGTAAGATTATAAAGTTACTGAAATTGATTCAATTTAGCTTTATAACATTTATCGACACAAGAAAAAAATTCAAAAGAATTCTCCCCAAGAATGAAACAGTCTGCACTGAAATAGTATTTTTTGGTCACTTACCAAACATTGTAACAAAATCACATTTCCATTTAAAAAAATTGTGCTTTAAATTTTGTTTGGTTATAAGGTTATTGAAATAATTATGTTTTTTGTTATTTCAATTAATTAAATTGAATAAATTTTCGCTAATAAAAGCTAATGTTAAAATAATAGGCTGTTAAAAACCCTTTGGGTCAGCAAGCCAGGAAAATATTATGTTTAGGATCACGATCTAAAAAGGTTTAAAGACACTGCCCTACACATTAGCTCAGTCGGTAGCGTGTCTGTCTATTGTACTAAGGGTCCCGGGTTCGATTCCTGGCACTGTCGAAAACTTACTCATTGGTGAAAAGAGGATTTTATCCTTTCACAGTGATAAATTATCATTCGGGGGATCTGTTCTAAATTTAAGTTAGTTTATAAGTCGTGGTCTGGACTAGTTCAGAAAGTGCACGTTAAATAACTCCAATAAATTATTTTTGTTTTTTAAGATGAAACAATATTTAATTGACATCCATCCCTCCAGAGCATTTTTATTCCATAAATTTATTTCTATAGAACTTTGATGAAACGAAGTTTATTTAAAATATATCTGATATTGTCCTGTTTGTTTTGTCTATGCTCCTTAAACATTTTATTTAAGTTCGCGTCCATTTCCAGCCCAACAGGAGATATTTCAGAATAATAGACAACGCAACATGAAGTATTCACGCAACTTTCCTGTCGACCAAATTTATTTCCCATCATGCATCAATGTTAACGTCACCGTCCTTCTTAATGGCCGACATAATAAGATTGCTTATTATTAGTATTAGTAAGACTAAATGTATTTTTTGCGTGATTCCCTGTAGCCTACTTTTTGACGGGAAAGATTTAGATTAATCAGGGTTAACTTTTCAAGTCGCTTTTATATTACCAAACAATGCATCTCAATCAAAATTTAGAATATTTATTGAGGGCAGTTGTTCTGACAGTTGCAAGGAAAAATCCCGGTTTGAAAACTAAATCAAACTGCTTTGAATAAATATATAAATATAATTATCTGGCTCGCTATATTTTATCTATCCTATTGATACCGTTTGTATAATATGTAATCACGATGTAAATATTTTTTTTAGACATGCATTCAATTTTTAAATAAAATTGGTTTTGTTAATTTATGAACTATAAAACTTGAGTGTAGCTAACTATTTAAATGTTCTCACGAATCGTTATCCCTTCCATTGACAAATTACAATGTCATTTTATTCTTCCATAGTTATATTAATTTGTAAACATTACTATCACTCATTACCTGCTATAAATTTAAGAAGAAAGACTGAACGAATTTTTGTTTTTGGGCAAGCCAGAATCATCTGATTTAAGAAAAGTTAAATATCTAATTTTAGAAACATAATTTCGTACCGTGCCTTACATGTTGATTTAAAAAGAAATGTAACAATCTTACACTTCCAGTTTTTTCCCATCCTTTACTGTTTCCAGCCTGTGGCTTTGATCAATTTTTTATTTAATCCATATATTTTTCCACTACCGGCTTTCTAGTCCTGTCGTATCTTCATTTGACTTATAATATAACCTAAGACTAGAACATAAACAACATCCAGAATCCGGCCATTAATTCATCACTGTGAAAGAGGAAATCCCCATTTTGTCAATGATAAATTTTTCGGCCATGCCGGGAATCGAACCCAATACCCTTAACTCAGTAGACAGACATGCTACCAACTGGGCTAAGGTTTCAGATTCCACTTTAACTATAGGATTAAAACCTGTTTGGGGGAGGTTGTTTTGCAAGGAATCTGCACATGCGAATGTGTAACCCCTATATTTACAAATTTTATCTCTGCCAAACCGGACGCGTATGAGTTGGGTCCCTATGATTTGTTTACGAACATAAGAGACGGTTGAATTGGGTCAGCGCAGTTCAAGAGCGACATATGAGCTGTGTCCCTATGATTTGTGTACGAACATAAGAGACGGTTGAATTGGGTCAGCGCATTTCAAGAGCGACATATGAGCTGTGTCCCTATGATTTGTTTACGAACATAAGAGACGGTTGAATTGGGTCAGCGCAGTTCAAGAGTGACGTATGAGTTGGGACCCTCATTGTTTACATGGGATGTTTACATGGGATGTTTACATGGGATGTTTACACTTGTGTTTTTACTTAATTCGACAAGGATTCTAGCCCTGACCTGATTACTAACGGTGACAAAGTATAATGAAAGTATAACGCCTTATAACGATCAACCATCACTGTGGGTAAGTACATAGTGTATTATAGTATAAATTGTTGTTGCACATGAAATATATTTTCAAATATTTAAAATTATCTTAACAATTACATCAAATACAGCCTGTAACTATTATTATTAGCACCGCGTCGGGTTATACGCACTTACGCTAATGAGTAATGGTAGGGTCATTGTGAGATGAAAATGGAGGACCTACAGTTTAACGTGGAATCCAAACCACGATGGAGTCCTGGCATTCCACACATTCACAAGTTGTGAGATTAATACACGTCTTGTCAGAGGTGAAGGAAGGGTTTGGCAATCAGATAAATCTGTGCCGGGACCGAGGATGTTTTACTTTAAATATTTCTAGAGGTATGATATGTTTTAATTATTTATTTATTTTAATTCATGTACATTTCAGACTTTGCAGGCGTTGTTCATGGCTATTACTATAGTAAAATTACTACCACAAAATTATTGGCTTTCCCACAAACTTGAAACGATACTTATGACGTGATATATTTATAGATTCATGAAACTGAGATACAATGTTCATTTTGACATTTTCTAAAAGTGGTTTAAAAATGTTTTGGTAAGCTATAGCTGATTTCAAGAAAATTGATTTTTATATTTTTTTCCCTTCAGTAAACTACCCTTAATTTTAGGGTTGTATATCTAATTCCAAAAACACTCCTCGGGGGAACCTTAAGAAAACCCTGAATTCCAGCTTTTTGCCCGATCAGTAAAGTAGTTTCGGCTCTAGGCCGAGATACAGATAGACACGCAAAGAAACGGCATCACGAAAACCACTTTTTCGGTCTCACTGGGTCATGAAACGTCCACATTTTTATCAAAACCTTGAGTTCGATTTTTTGACGATCATAATAAGCAACTTCACTTTCCTAGGGAAAGTAATTAAAATTAACTTCAAATACAAGGAGAAATTATGGGAGATATTTCAACTTTAAATCCAAAGAGAAACATCAAGACTGTAACAATAAGAATATGACCTAATTATTAACACAATGCACATAACATTTTTTGAATAGAGAATGCGAGAACTATCTGTAATCGCTCCAAAATATTCTACCTATTACTATCTTGCTCTCTATATTTATTTATTTTCTAAACAGAAAATACATACGTGGCTTCAAAATGGTGATGCCCCTCAATATAATGCGTCTGATAGTTCTATCTATCCCGGTATAGTATCAAATATTGTGATCGAGAGAAGTCGGAAGAGGGGGAGACGATTGAATAGAGGAGGGGGGTTGAGGGGAAGGGGTTAGCCGCTGAGGAAGGGAGAGGGGGCAGGGGGGCCAGACAGGACCGGACGTAATCCCTCGCTGCCTTTTTACTACGATTGTTATTGTTTTATCGTCATCAAAACCCAAGCTTTTAGTTCGCCTTAGCAACTGCGGACCCAAAGGGTGGAAGTGATTTATAGTCTCCATGTTTTCTCAGACCCTGTACCTCAATGTGCTCACTTCCATCTCCACTGTTAAGGGTAGTGGGGGTGGGGGATGATAATTTCGAGGGAATTAGCCACGTTATTAGACTCTTGATGATACACTGTAATAAGGATTGCCTGCTAGTGTTCCTCTCTTTTTTTAGTACCCGTTCGAGTTATACNTGGGGGTGGGTGGGGGATGATAATTTCGAGGGAATTAGCCACGTTATTAGACTCTTGATGATACACTGTAATAAGGATTGCCTGCTAGTGTTCCTCTCTTTTTTTAGTACCCGTTCGAGTTATACGCGTACATTAATCACGCTAGTGGGATAAGGACGAGGGAGGTAGAATTTTAGAGAAAATGTGCCCGCACTTGCGTGGAGAAGGGTGAGGGAGAAAACCATCGGTGGCCACATGGTATAACGCTGCGTTGCTCAAACTGTTCTCCTACAAAGTTATCTCAGGCTTCGTGAGGCCATTTTATCATGATATTTATTTGTTTTTCACAATATAAAGTAGCGTCAGTGATAAATAATTGCCGATTTTTTTTCAAATCTGAATAAAAGACATTTTCCAAAGGCCATCGGCGACTAGGTTCATGTTTTCGGTTTGTTATACACTTAAAATGTAACTGGCGTTATTGAATGTTAATAGTATACATTTTTTTTACCACCGCATCTTACTACCCGTTCGGGTTATACGCTTTTGTACTAATCCCATTAGGTGACCTGGTGGTCTAGGGGTAAGGTGTCATACTTCTGTGCTGAGGGTCCGAGGTTCAATCCCAGGTCCCGGCACAGATTTATCTGATTGCCAAACCCTTCCTTCACCTCTGACAAGATGTGTATTAATCACATCTTGTGAATGTGTGGAATGCCAGGCCTCCACCGTGGTTCGGATCCCACATTAAACTGTAGGTCCTCCATTTCATCTCACAATCACCCTACCACTATACATTAGCGTAAGTCCGTATAACCCGAACGGGTAGTAAGACGCGGTGCTGCTAATAATAATAATAATAATAATAATAATAATAATAACTAATCCCAATAATGGTTTTAGGGATTATGAAGGTTATATTTAGAGGAATTGTACCGGAATTTGTGTGAAGGGAGAGTGGAAAACAATTTTTTGGAAAAAAACCTCGGTACACCCGACCAAGATTTGAATCTCAATCTCCCCGTCATCGGCAGTCTATTGCGAGAGTAGCGCGTTAGACCACGTGGTCACCGAAGTGGGTGTTAATAATATTAGTGTAAACAAATTTATGAGTGTCCAGCATGTTGTTTTTTTCTAGTGCAAGGGCTCCTTCTCGGTTTAAAAAGTTTAGGAACCTCTGGTATAATACATCACTCTCTCGCTAGACTGGATTACCTCTGACGGGGAGATCGGGGGTTGAATTCCCATCGGGGGTATTGAGGGTGTTTAGAAATAATAGTTTTATACTCTCCCTCCATGCAAATTTGATCCCTAGCCGAACGGGTAGTAAAACTCAGTACACAAAATAAAATCTCCTAAACTTTTTTTCTTCTATTGTCCTTCCACTCTAATGCTGGTACACTTCATCTTGATTGTACAATCCTCATCAATACACCATTTGTGTAAAATATACGGATAGCCCGGATGGGTATGGTGATGAAGAGTGCGGGGAGAAAATGGGGAGCAAAAATCCCCTGAATGGGTGTTCAAATATTTTAATTTTCTTTCAAATTTTTTTCACTGAGTAGTTAAGTGAAGTAGTTGATTAAACAAATTGTTTGTGTAAAACGCTCGTATATTTCTTTTAGCTCTGAATTTGTATATAATCTAGACCAGAGGTTGGCAACCGGCCGATTGCGATCGACCGATCGATCTCACAACAATTTTCAGTCGATCGCATTAGAAAACTTAATATATTTATATTTATATTTATATTTAGCACCACGTCTTACTACCCGTTCGGGTTATACGCTTAAGTACTAATTACGCCAATGGATTAGGAATTGAGAGGGTTGAATTTAGAGGAAGTGAACCCGCATTTGCGTGGAAAAACATTTAGGAAAAACCTCCCCCAGTTCACCCGACCAAGATTCGAACCTCGATCTCCCCGTCCTCGTCAGTCGAGCTCAACACGACTAGCGCGTTAGTCAACTACGCCACCGAGGCGGGTAACTTAATATAGATTTGAGGTGGCGGCCTTGGTCGACGAGAAAGTATCAATCGCTGTCAGGCCACACGGCAATACAATAGTCTGTGTCGTTTAATGGAACTATTTCTTTACTCTGTCCAAGCTTATACTCCCTTTCACCCTTCACCTAAAACAACCCTTTGTCATGTAAATAATAAAGACGGTAAAGAAATTTACAAAACTTCTGATTTCAAGGTTAAGGGGAAAGCTCACTGCTAGTTCTCCAATATCTTAAAATTTTATGTTGTGAGCCTATCAATAATAATTGTATTTATTAGAGAAAGGCTGAGCCTAGAGCCCTTTTTCATCAAGCATAGTCTCATAGCTACGCAAATATGCTTAAAAAGTCGTAACATTTTTACATATTATTTTCAATTAAAAAATCTTAAACTATAGGATTATTAAGGAAAAAGAGCCTTTGTTGAAATCTTTCGACTTTATTTTGGCGTGAGACATAATTTCAAATAACTCTGTAGAGTATGACGTCACTGACGTCACTCTTGAACTCTGGGCCCCGCCGTGTGTAGCGCTAGAGGGCAGGTCACGTGGTCTTGCTCTCTGGCTCTCACGCGGGCGGGACCGCAGTTCAACACTCAGTTCAACACTCACTTTACCAACTTACTTTGGGTCAGTCGAACATGATAGTACTTGCTTGCACATCAAACGAAACACTTGTATCAAACATTGCTCTTTATAGATCAGCTGTAATTGTAAAATTACACGAACATGTAAACCTTAAATGTTTAACAAAGGCTTTCAGCTATTACCAATTAATAAACTTTCAATAATCTGGCATCGGACATTGTTCTTTATTTGAATAACCTGTGGTTACAACTAAAACCAGCACGCTTCCGGTAACTAAGTGATTTAAAAGGTCTAATGAACAACAAACAAGCAAGAAGAAGGTTAAAACAAAAAAGTTTCATATAAGAAAAGGGTTTCAACTCATCGTAGAGTTAAATATTACGTTAGAACTGAACGTGAAGCAATTTATCGTTTACCGAGGTCTTAAAAACTCGCAAATATATCAAACACGTCCAAATAATATAAAAGTGTGATCAAAATGACCTTGACAATTTATTATTGGTAATGTTACAAGAAAATGAAATATTTTAATATGAAAATATATACAGTATTTTATTAATTTTATTGTTTCACAAAAGGGTGGGGACATAAATTATTTGTGGATTGTTGATTTTTAAGGAATATAACGATTAGAAACATAAAAAGAAGAGAAAAATAGAATGAAGAAACAATGGATGATCATGGAACCTGTGATAAATCAATTTGTCTTTCAGGGCCCAAAAAGATAACTGACCCCTGCTCTGTAGCTATGAGAGTATTTTGACTGCCCCTCTCGGGGTTCGCTGCAGAAGTGGACAGGAGAACACCGCTTTTCAAATTTGGCGCGGCCTAAGTCGGGATGACAGGGCGTAGACGCTCTCTATATACGAGGCTTTTTACTCCAAGGACATTAAATGGCTCTCATAAAGTTGATCCCACGTGACAAACGGAGCCTGTACCGCCTGCATTATGCGTGCGGGGAGCCAGGGGGGGATGTTATAGGAGAGAGGAAAGGAGGATGGGGAGAAATAATATTTTGACTTCTAGCTTGCTTACGCTATAGCATTGGGAGCTCGGAAGTTCACTTAAGTACACCACCTATCTCCATCTTGAGATAGTTCTATCCAGTCCACCTCATTACACCCTATCCCTATGTTGAGCTAATTCTATCCAGTCCACCTCATTACACCCTATCCCTATCTTTAGATTGTTCTATCCAGTCCACCTCATTACCCCATCCCTGTCTTGAGCTAGTTCTATCCAGTCCACCTCATTACACCCTATCCCTATCTTGAGCTAGTTGTATCCAATCCACCTCATTACACCTTATCCCTATCTGGAGCTAGTTCTAGCCAGTCTACCTCATTACACCCTATCCCTATCTTGAGATAATTCTATCCAGTCTACCTCATTACACCCTATCCCTATGTTGAGCTAATTCTATCCAGTCCACCTCATTACACCCTATCCCTATCTTGAGCTAATTCTATCCAGTCCAACATCATTACACCCTATCCCTATGTTGAGCTAATTCTATCCAGTCCACCTCATCACACCCTATCTCTTTCAGATCCATTCTAATATTATCCTCCCATCTGCATCTAGGTCTTATGACTGGTCTCTTCCCATTGGGTTTGTCAGTCAGTACCTTAAACAAGTTTCTAGAATCTCCCATTCGCGCTGCACCGTAATCTGCGAGTTTGATTAGCCTAACATTGTGATGAGTACAGGGTATGTAACTCATCATTATCTTGAATTTTCTTAACGAACAAAAAATATACAAAATACAAACACAATAGGCTATACATAACTGCACTTTTTTTTTTAAATAGAAAAATCTACAAATTTGCCCATTACATGTTTCATTAGATTTTTATATAAATGTTTTCGTAAATAAAATTATTTGACTTCATTAAATAAAATATTAGATTTCATTATAAAATATATATTTTTGTTTGAAAATGGTTATATAACAACACTTATTTAAGTGCTATGATGTGGTAAATAGAATATCTACGAATACAATTTGTATATACCAAACAAAATAAATATAGGAGGTTAAAAAATATATATTAGTTAGCTTCGACATTTTTTATTTACGTCTTTTCTTTCTTTAAATATTTACCTTTTGCCACATTATGGCCTTTATAATGGCCAATTCAAACACGTATTTTATAAATGGTTCCTTGGTAGAGGAATATACTATAGCCTACATTTCCTAGAGTGAAGGATTTTTTTTAGCTACTAGAATGTTGTAGCTGCTAATTCGCATTTAAAAAGTCAAGTTGTCATTTTAGCCAAAAAATAATAATTATTTTAATTCACGTGTGTATTATTAATTTAAAATTGTTTCAATAAACTTTAAATATATTTTGATAGTCATTTTAAGATTCTACATACAATTTCGTAAAAATATGTCTCACGAAATTTTGGTGTCTCTAGTAATAACTTATTTTTCGTGATCCAGTGGGTTCAGATTCCCACTACATGTCTAAATTTCGGCATACACGATCATGCCTGCATGACAGTGATCTTAATTGACATGCAACAACGATGACTATGACCGGCCTGCTCAACATATGGCCCGCGGGCCACATGCGGCCTGGCCTACCTGGTCTCACTGTGCGGCCTGTGACAACTTTGGGGAGTAATACTCACTATTATTGCTTTCTATTAAATTATATTATTATTAAATTCTAGGTTTCAAGCAAATTCTAACGTTAATACTTTTTTTAATATCGAGCCCAAAAAAAATTGTTGGTCGATTGACAAAAATAATCGATAGTGTCCATAAGTCATTACGTGAGTGACTATTTGTCCTTATAGAGTAAGATTAAGAGTAATTCACCCCCTCTCATTAAGTATATGCAATGATTAGTGAATTGAATTGTTTGAATTAAAATATAGTATTATATTATCTTTCATGCAAACATAATAAAGAAATTTATAATCCTATATAGTATTTCTGTTGTCAACATCCCTTTTTCTCAACTAATACAAAGCCTACAGCGATGAATAAGGTATCAGTGGATAGGATTTTTTACCGACTTCTGACACAGCATACTCAGTTTACGTTAAAACATATTGTTTGTTCAAAATTTAAGTTAAAAGAAAAATCTAACAATATTTTTGTATCAATTACCGAAAATAAACTCTCTTTGCTATTTTGTGTATACACTTCGCTGAGTATTTAATTTCAATATCCCAACAAAAGACTAAATATTTTTTTGGGGGGAGGACGGGGAAGGTTGAATGCTATACGGCTATAGCCGTAATTAACAAATAAATATCTTGGATATTTAATCCATCATGATAGGCACATTGGTACAATTTGTAATTGTACATTTGGCAGTAAAATGCCAACTACCGAGTTGATGGTGGCTGCGTTATCTGATAGCTTGCAATCTTAATTTATGACTCACTCATATGTAACTGACGATATCCACATGTCCATCACAGAATCTGCCTTAAAATATGAGTGCGTGGAACGACTCCTGGATAACTCATTGGTCAGAGCATTGACGTACTAAGCCAAAGGTCCCGGGCTCGATTCCCATGTCCAGTTGTAATTTTTCAATTTAAAGAATATAAATAATAATTAATATTATCATCCTCACCCATAGTATCGATTTCATTGTGAGACGACATTAATATTGAATCAATATTAATGTTATCTCACAATTAATACTAAATACTGTTTTACCTGTGCTTCTGTTTTACTTGAGGCAGTTTGGCCCGTCTCACTTTACAATCAATATTAATGTTATCTCACAATTAATACTAAATACTGTTTTACCTGTGCTTCTGTTTTACTTGAGGCAGCTTGGCCCGTCTCACTTTACAATCAATATTAATGTTATCTCACAATTAATACTAAATACTGTTTTACCTGTGCTTCTGTTTTACTTGAGGCAGCTTGGCCCGTCACATTTTATAAGCTGTGCAGGCAGTTGTGTTGGCTGTGCATGAAGGAATGCCTTGCCATGGTTGTGCATCACGGGTTTCAAACAGGTTTGATTTTTGGCCTATGATTGTCATTACTTTGTGCTATAATGGTCATTGTACAGATCCAGAGGTCCCGCGTTCGATCCCCGGCACTTACAAAATCTATTTGTGAATCAGTGGGTCTGGAACGGTGTCAAACTCTGCCTCGTGAGGACAAATTCGCTACTTGAATAAAGAAGTAGCAACTCTGGTTTAGAAAACTAAGCTTAACGGCTGGAGGGATTGTTGTGCTGACTACATAACACCCTCTATACGCAAATACTGGCACTATCATCGGGCGGGAGCCCCTCGGTTGGTATATCTCGCTTGTGGGCCTTCACCGTGGAGAGATTGACATGTAAGTTGAAAAGTGAATGGGTCTGACTGACAGAGCGCCTCAGTTAAAAAACGTCAACATGCCAGATAAATAGTCTTTACGTGATCTTAATAATTTTTTACCGTGTGTTTTTGGTTCTGTGGAAGATCCAAAGTGAGTCTTATATACATACATAAAATAAGGCAATTGAAACAATACTCTTACAAGAATTTAGTCAAAATTTAGCCAAAATTTCGCAAAAATTACTCGACAGTCCAATCACGATTGGCACGCACACATGATCGTGTGTGACTGTGTGATCAACCATTCATAAATCATGGGACTTACCATGCACTGACAAGCACAAAGACAGTCATGCATGCATGATCTTGTATGAGGGGCTTAAGGATCCCTGATTCCCGTATATCTAAAATAGTATTGTGTGTTCGTGTAGTGGTGATATCAACAGTTGTTGAATATCTTTCATGAGCACAGCGGCATTTGGTGACAAACTTATTAAATAAAGTAAAAAAGAAATCATTAAATTTCAGGACACCCTTGACAGATATGCAAGAACTATTAAGGTCACCTTGTGAAAATTAATCTCTTTGTTTCTATTGAAGAATTATATGACCCGGATCGATGGCGTAGTTAGCTAACGCGCTAGATTCATGTTGAGCTAGAATGCCGAGGATGAGTAGATCGAGGTTCGAATCTCGGTTGGGTGAACTGGGAGTAGTTTTTCCTAAATGGTTTTCCACTCTCCCTCCACGCAAATGCGGGTTAACTTCCTCTATATTCAACCCTACCAATTCCTAACCCATTAGCGTAACTAGTACTTAAGCGTATAAACCGAGTGGGTAGTAAGACGCGGTGCTAAATATTATTATTATTTGATTTATTTTGACCAAAAAAAAGGTTTTGATATAAAAACTTCAAAAATACTGCCCTTAACTCATGTTCACCCCCACTCCAACCTTAAGTAATAATACACTTCTCCTTTTGAATTATGAAGACAATCCGTGTAGAGTTTTTTTCTAACTTCCATCTCGGCCACCCATTTCATATTGTGTCTGTAGAAGACATATTTCGTCGAAAATATATAAAACTAGTCGGACGTTTCATCGATTTATTTTTAATGGTTTCAACAATAAAGTTACTTCCCCCGACCGTCGTGTACACAGCATGTAAAATTCATTTATAAACTTTTAGTACCGTTTATAGCAACGTTTCCAAGAAAATGCGCGCTCGTAATATTGTAGACGAGACAGATCGATATATTGTATAGGTCATGTCGGTCTGGGGTAGCCAACTCGGTGGCCACGGTGGGTGAGGTTGGGCGCGTTTGACCGACGGTTTCAAACGTTCGGAACGGGCCTCTCGTCATCGAATTACGTTTTCAAGGAGGACTCCCCAACCTTGGGAGGTTTTTATTTTCATAGACGTTCGATTCCCGGCATGGCCGAAATATCTATTATTGATGAAATGTGAGGTTCTACTTTCACAGACAGTGATGAATTAACGCCCCCCCCCTTCCCCCCACTGGTCGTTGCTTGTTCTACATCCATACAATATAAAAGAGGAGATATTAACCCGGGGTACACGACCCTAAAGAGGTACGTGGATGGATTTCAAAGAGTCCGTGAACTTGTGGGAGCATCAGCCTTCATATACCGAATTTATTTGTTTTAAGATATTAATCGTGTACTTTCTGAACCAACTGATTATATCAGTATATTACTTAAGAAACTAAATTAACTCTAGAACAGACACAACATCCAGCCCCCAGCCGTTAATTCATCATGGTGAAAGGGGAAACCCACATTTTGCCAATGATACTTTTTTCGGCCATGCCGGGAATTGAACCCGGGACCCTTAGCTCAGTAAGAAGACACGCTTCTGACTGAGCTAAGATGTCGGACCTTCACATTTATATAATAAAAAATAAAATTTAACATTATATTGCATACATTTTAAACGTATTATCTTGCTATTCAAAGTATTAATAAATAAGCACATTTTATATAACATTATCCCAATTATTTTTAAAAATATTTTGATAACTTTATATCATTATAATTGGTTTCCTTTGTAATCGGGTTTTATTTTACACATTTAAAAATAACTGTGCACCATAAATACTTTCTCACTCTTTTACTTAAAAATTGAGATATTTACTCAAAAATCGTTAGATATATGAAACGAAATAATATACATTGTTGCAGAAAAATTTCACAGAAGATAATAAATTATAAAATATACACAGCTGCAGAAACGTATTGAGGAAAAAGTAACATCTCTCTTAACCAAAGAGCATAACATTCCATTCCCCAGACCTCAATTTAAGAAATATATTTGCCAATATCTCAGAAACTATTGATTGTATAAAAAATATATTTCAAATAAAATATTATTTTATATTTTTTGACAATACCACAACATTTGAATGAGAATTAAAATTGGAAATTTCCTTTTATGTAAAGTACCTTCAAAAATAATTTTCATGTGAAAATTAGAATTGCCATTTTTTTATGATGCTACACAATGCCTGAATTCGAAATTCAATAAAAAAAATCGTTAAAGCCAATTTTGAGAAAAACAATATTTTTTTCCCCCTAAAGTAAGCTACCCTTAATTTTAAGAATGGATGAGGAAACTTATTAAAAACCATGAATGATAAGTTTTAGCACGATTGGTAAAATGATATCGGTTCTAGTCCCAGTGACAGAAGACAAACAGAAGGCATTGCAAATAGTACTTTTTTTTTTCTCAGGGGTTCATTAAACGTCAATATCGATCACAATTTCGAGCTCGGAATTTTTTTACATTCACAATAATTTCTCTACCCGGGGGGTGCGATGAAATAAAAATGTGTTATAAGAAGGGGCCCATAGGCTTCACCAGTCTGTCGATGGGGTCCATGGCACAAAACGAGTTTTAAAAAAATCTGATCGATAGAGAGATTTTGATACGATTCTGCCATATTATTTGGTTACTGAGCTCTTAAGGGTTTCTCAAGCTGTAGAAGGTGACCTCGCTTACACCAATGGGGGGTGGAGAGAGGGCGCTAGCAATTTATTGGCAAGTCACCAGAGAGGAGTATGAGTGTTATAGAGCAGCCCGCACTGGTGAGTACATGGATTAAGGAGTCAGTATCCTACTGTCCAGTTTGCCGGTGACGAGGATGTTTTAGTTCAGATCCTAATCGGGTGTGCGGAGGGGTTTATTTTCTAAATGGTTTTCCAATCTTCCTCCACACAAATGTGGATACACGTTCTCTAAATTCTATCTTTCTCATCAGTTTAAATATGTGAATAGACCGGACAGGACAGTAAGACGTGAAGAACGGAGAAATAAATATTTATTTTGGCCCAAAAATATTCATTCTTAAAATGTGAAAACTTTGCGCAGTATATAAATTCCATGGAATGAGAATACAAATTTTTTCCTTCAAATGAGCATCTGACCGTTTGGAATTTTTATTTTGTCCATCTGTCAAACTGTCCGTATCTTTGCTACGCAATAACTGTCAAATGTGAGAGCCAATTGTAACTTAATTTGTTGGAGACATTCTTTGAACCTAGGCCAAACGATGTGTGCACATAGTTTGTAAATCTGGTTTACCCTTCTAATATGGGGGTTTTTGTTTAATAAATCATCTCAAGTTATTTTAATTTATAATTCTAAGTAATCTATCAAATAACTAGAGCGTATTTTAATTTGTTATTACATATATTACGAGAATGACACCGTAAACATCATGAGCAACGGATATTCTCTGTTAATACAATATACTATTTGATAAAGACAGGAATTCATTTGTTTTCTGACTGAATTAATCACAAAGGGAAAATATCAATTTCAAATACAAGAATAAATGGGAGATATTTCAAATTGAATCTAAATAGAGATTTTACTATAGTAATAAAGATAATAGCATGGAGGGAGATAAGTATATTGTTCATATAGCTACTATACTCAATTCACGGTAGGAATTACTCTCTGAAAGGTCTTTTTTCCTACCAATATCCTATTATGTAATAGCTTTCTGGTAGGGAAAAAGGCCTTTCAGAAAACAATTCCTACGGTGAACAGACTTTTTTTTTAGTAAGACTTCAGTAACGATAATAACATGGAGGGAGTGAGGTCTACTGTTCACAGAACTACTAGTAAACTGTGGTAACGATAATAACATGGAGGGAGGTCTACTGTTCACAGAACTACTAATAAGACTTCAGTAACGATAAGAACATGGAGGGAGGTCTACTGTTCACAGAACTACCAGTAAGACTGCAGTAACGATAAGAACATGGAGGGAGCAAGGTCTACTGCTCACAGAACTACCAGTAAGACTGCAGTAACGATAAGAACATGGAGGGAGTGAGGTCTACTGTTCACAGAACTACTAGTAAACTGTGGTAACGATAATAACATGACCCGCCTCGGTGGCGTAGTTGTCTAACGCGCTAATCGTGTTGAGCTCAACCGCCGAGGACGGGGAGATCGAGGTTCGAATCTCGGTCGGGTGAACTGGGAGTGGTTTTTCCTAAATGGTTTTCCACTCTCCCTCCACGCAAATGCGGGTTCACTTCCTCTAAATTCAACCCTCCCAATTCCTAATCCATTAGCGTAATTAGTACTTAAGCGTATAACCCGAACGGGTAGTAAGACGCGGTGCTAAATATAAATAAATAAATAAATAGATAATAACATGGAGGGAGGTCTACTGTTCACAGAACTACTAGTAAGACTTCAGTAACGATAAGAACATGGAGGGAGCGAGGTCTACTGCTCACAGAACTACCAGTAAGACTGCAGTAACGATAATAACATGGAGGGAGCGAGGTCTACTGTTAACAGAACTGCCAGTAAGACTGCAGTAACGTTAAGAACACGAATAGAGGCAGGTCTACTGTTCACATAACTACTAGTGTATTATTGGGTTTTATCGCAACTCATACGTCTCATGGAGTCATCGGACATAAATGGTTGTTGCAGGGAAGTTTCTCATATGAGTTTAGAGTGCCCCTACCATCTTCCCAGTGGGGAATACCAAGTAGTGGGTGTCTTGGGGTGAGGGGTGGAAGGCGAGGGTGGAAGTTCGAAGACGATTAAAAATTCCTACCATCCCAACTTCTCTCTGGGGTGCGTATTAATAACGTCATTCAATAGAAGTGCACGAACACTGCTCGATTCGTTTAACCTCTTCTCTCTTTGTCATATCGCCCCTCCCCCCCACAGGACCCCCCCATCCCTTCGCTGTGGGTTGCCGACGTTTAAACAAGTTGGTGGCGGGGTGAAGGGGGTTGGGTGCCTCAATGGTTTCTTGTGCTTTTGGGTAGAACCCTCGGCCGCATCTTAGTTTCTGACATATTGTCCCTTACCAACCCCCCCAACCCAACCCCCACCCCAATGTCTTGTGAAGTTCCATTCGAAGCAATGTTTCTGTCAAATTATAGTCACCGGAGAGCAGACTTATACCCCCTTCCTCATAGAGATGTGAGTTGGAAAATTTACCCAATTTTTTTTTTCTTTTTTGGAAAATGTTCCCTTTCTCTTTTGGGAAAAAAATTAATTTTTTTTTTCGAAAATTTACACCAAAAATATTTTCAAATGCGTTACAATATAGCATTAAAAGCAATTTCAGCTATCCATACTCACGTATTGACTTCAGCGCTTGGTGATTGAATGTGTCACTAATGTCTTGCCTGCTGCTGACCAGATATGTTAATACTCCAATATTATAATCAAAACCTTAACGGATACATAACCCCCCTTCCCTTGAGATTCAATAATAGGAAAATTTCACCCAAAATATATCGTCTCCAATTGCTATTATTTGTTTGTGTATTTTACGTTCAATATAACACCAATAAGATGATTAAAATAATTTTAAGGTTGGATTAAATGTTCGCTTACAACTTTCTCCCTTCCCTCCGCTATCCACCTACCCCACTTTCCTCCCCCCCCCCAACAAATGATGTTTTAAGTGCTGCTCTTTAACCCCTTGACAAACTTTTTAAATGAAGAGAAAATGTTATTAAATTCCAAGACACCCTTGACAGATATCCAACAACTGTTGGGGTCACCATGTGAAGAAACTTAAACTCTATGTTTATACTGGAGAATAATTTGATTTATTTCAACCAAACAAAATATTTTGATATAAAAACTTCAATAACACCACCCTTAATTCGCGTTCCTGCCCTCCCACCTTAAGGACTTTAATGCCGATGCCAATTATGTGAATGTTACCTAAGATTGTGGTGAGGGAGGGGAGGAGAGTTTCTGCCAACTTACCACCCCCCCACTGAGAGTAAAGAGAGCTTCCCTTAAATGTATTTGTGGAGTTGCCCTTCCTCACACCCCTCTCTTGGGATGAGGAGAAGGGAGAGGGGTATAGTTGGTGTGGAAATGTTCCAAAGAGGAAACCATAACTGTCATCGTAACAACCCTGATGGAAGAATATCCCCTGTGAATGGTGTGACTTGAAATTCTCTTAAATTCGTCACAAACGGGATTGTTGTCAGGAAAATAAACCTATAAGTAGTTATATTTATTTCAATTTTTGATAATTTACCATGTTTTTTTAAAAAAATAATAAGATTTGAGTTTTTTTAATTATCTACGACCTCTTTTTAACATCAGTTACTGCTCCATTAAAAATAGAACATGCCTCAATTTTTTTTATTAGAACCGCACCTTACTATCCATCTGGGTTATACGGCTATGTAATGACTACGCGAATGAGTTAGGAATGAGGAAGGTTGAATTTAGAGGAAGTGTAGCCGTATTTTCGTGGAGAAAGAGAATGGGAAACATTTGGGATAAAACAACCCTCAGTGCAGCCGACCAGGATCGAACCACGATCACCCCGTCTGCGAGAGTGAAAGTCTTAGACCATGCGGTTAGCGAGGCGGGTGCCTCTTAGATGAAATGATTTATTTCTATAACTGATATATTTTAAACAGTAAGAAAGATGAATAAATAAATAAAATAGCTATGCACCTGAATATATTTAAGTAAACAATATTAAAAAAAATTTCTTAACGTGACTTACAACATAAAATGTATAGTAGCAGTCTGGTATGAAGGACTATATATTGACAGTTATAAAAGTTTCCAGGCTGGGGGTTGCAAGTGTCTACTTTATTTCAGTGACTCATTTAAAATACCATAACTAAACATACATATTTATTACTATATAATCACCCGCTTCGGTGGCTACATGGTCTAACGCGTCACTCTCATGCTTGGCTGGATTGCCCGTGACGGGTAGATCGGGGCTCGAATCCACTCTAGGGTGTGCTTTGATTGTTTCCCATTACTCCTCCATGTAAATGCGGCAACATTTATTATACAATTCTACCTTCCTTATTATTATTATTATTATTATTATTATTATTATTATTATTATTATTATTATTACATTAGCGGCAGTGTATGCGTAAAGTCCGGACGGGTACTAAGAAGTGGTGAAGGGGAAAATACAATGAATGGGTGTAAGTGCTAGGACAAGTTTATAGCTTGTTGGTAAGCTCTTATGTTTAAAAAATGCACGTTAAATAAGGAAAGTAAAAAAAAGAAAATACGTTCTTTGTTTAGAATGTTATATTTTTGAAAGCTTACTTAAAATTTTGGCACACTAAAAGGTAAGGCCTGCGGTCACCCAGGGTGCAAAAAAAAAAAAAAAGTCCCTGGCGTGCAAAGAAAGGTCCAGGGTGCCAAATAATTGTCCCTGGGGCTGCGAATTTTTATCGTTCAAGAAAAATCCAGCAACCTCGGCTGGGTTTGAACCCACGATTAATCGGGTCTTGAGACGAGCATTTTAACCCAAGAACACAGATGTCGACTCCCCAGATGTAAAATTTCAGACAAAATCATTAGATTAATATTTGAAAAATTTGGATTAAAAAATCACTCATTAGTGAACAGCCCTAGGGTCAGTTAAAAAAAAAGTCACGTGGTATTGCTCGATGGTTAAGGAGGATATGTGGGTCGCCCCTTATTTTTCATTTATTTATATCTTCCTTTTTTTTTGTTAGGTAATCTGGCACATTATTATTATTAGTTTGTCATGCAGGGGATGCAGTTTATTTATATTATTCAGAATACAACTAGAGTGCAAATTTTAAGTCCCGCCTACGGCGCATGAAAACACTGGCGCCGGGGCCGGGCCTGCTAAAAGGTATAAAATAAAGCTCCGTAATGAAAGTTCTGTTAATGAAATGCTCACTTCCACTTCTTGACTTAGTAAATGTGCTGACAGCATGAAAAGTCTTGTAACATTACTAACGTGTGGTGGACGTGCAGATAAGCCGGGCACGCCGTCATACAGGGGCATAGAATAGAGGTGAAGTCACCATGGAGCAAGGGCGATAAGGAAGATACACATACACATCCATTCACCAAAACACGCATAGACATTGTAGTACCAAAGTTAGTTTACGTGGTATTAAACAAGTAGGGATACAAATTTACTGTTAAATTTATAGGTGAAAACAATTTTAGATCATTGAATCGCAAATGAGGATGATGTATCCGTAACCGTAATGTATTATTAAGGCGGCCGCCTTGGTCAGCGACAAAGGATCATCGCTGTCAGGCTACACGGCTTAAAATACAATAGTCTATTTAATCTGTGTCTTTTCTGAAACTACTTCTCTACTATGGCTAAGCTTATACCCCCTTTCGACCTTCCCTTACAATCATCCTTTGTTATTACAATAAGAAGAAATTAAAGAAAACTACGGAATTCATCTCAAGAGTGAAAAGGAAAGCTCACCGCTAGTTCTCAAATATCTTACAATATTCTGTTGTGAGCCTATAAAAAATTACTATACTTGTTAAAGTAAAGGTAAAACTAGAACGCTTTTTTATTTTATCAAACCTCATCTCATAGCTCCACAAACATGCTTTATATGTCGTTGAAAATTAGTTTATATTAAATTTTTTCTATTAATAGAAATAAAAATGTAGGGTTGTTAAGGAAAAAGAAACCTGCTGGACTCGCGTGAATAATATTTTGAAATAACGCATCGTAGAATTGAATATTGTGTTAGAGCTGAACGTCTGTGCGGCAATTTCTCGCTTATCGAGGTGGTCCCCTTAAAAATATAATTTGCTCTTTAACAGACCGGACAAACCCGACCTTAGTGACACATTCAACCAACCAAGCGCTGTAGCCAATATGCGAGAAGAGAAGAGGAATCCCTCTTATTGCTTTGTTGTAATTCATTTATTAATATTGATGTTGTCGACGCCCTAAGGATAATTTAAACTGAAATGCCAACTTTAAAACATCTCGATTGCAATAAATTTATTGAAATATATGGACAATTTTCAAGACTAAAAATTAAATTAAATTTTCCAGAAATTTGTCATTAAATTACAGGACATCCTTGACAGATATTCCTCAACTGTTGATATCACCATGGGAATAAAATTAAACTCTATCTTTGTGTAGAAACAATATTTGATTTATTATGACCAAAAAAATTGTTTACTATAAAATTGCAAAAACATTGACCATTTCTTGCTTTCCCTACATCTAGCATTAGGGTTAGGGATAGGGAAGGGATGGGGGCTAGAAGGAAAATTCGAAACTAATTTTACTTTCGATTTCCAGTTAAAATAAGAAATTCTGACAAAATCTTGACAAAAGAATGGTACTTCACAAAACTCTTGAAGATTGTTTTTAAACTATCAGAACGCCCTCTTGGTATTGTCAACAGATTCGCAACCATCCTTCTGTCACCCTTATCTCTCCCCCTACCCCAATTATACCCCCTCTCCAACACACACACACACACACACACAAACACATTCAAACACACACACACACACACAACCTCGTTCTTTCCTTCCATCAACACTTTTTTTTTAGAAACGAAAAGACGAACAAGTTTTCGCCTTGTACGGGTCCAGAATCAGGATTGCGAGTTTGCCGTCGAACATGCCAGGAGACCTAGGAGGGGGGGATTGAGGTGGAAGGGAGAAATTGTGAGGTGGGAGGGGGAGAAATAATCCTAGAACACCACCACTAACCATCGTCATCATCGAAAAGTTGCGCGTTTAACTCCTCCCTCCCTCCAACTTTTATTTTTTACTTCCGTCACCCTATTTATGGATGTCATCCTCGTCTTGGACGTCTTCTGCCGCTGAGCCGTCTTTGGAAACTTCCTTCCACCCCCACCCCTCCTCCCCTTAATACCTTACATATTAGTTTAAGGTAGGATGGAAGCGATCGCGAGATATGGGTCATACTTTGTTATAGTTTTTATAGCGTACTTTTTTTTTGCCAGTATAAATAAAAACCTGCTTCCGTGGCCACATAGTCTAAGGCGTCACTCTCTGGTTTTACAAGACGGCAGATGACAGGGAGATCGGGGTTAGGATCCCGGTTGGGTGTACTGAGGGTGGTTTTTACAACATTTTTTCCTCACTTCCCTCCACGCAAATGCGGGTACACTTCCTGTATATTCAACCTTCCTTATTCCTTACTCACTAGCATAACTAGTAGATATTCGTAAAACCAAAACAGGTAGTAAGACGCATTGCTATTATATATATATATATATATATATATATA
>CABFWO010000228.1:134512-149863 GCA_902155825.1 Timema genevievae | reverse complement strand
ATATATATATATATATATATATATATATATATATATTTAAAAATAATATTGCTCCAGTAGTAACGTTTAGAGTAAATTTCTAAACACAGTAATACCAATATTTCTTGTATCTATCAAAGGCAAATAGCATCTAACCATAAATTTTCCTCTTCATTTAATTTTTTTAAATGTTTTATGCTTACTACAACTATTCAAGAACTGTCAGGATTACTATGCATAGAAAATTAAACTAAATCTATTCACTGAAACAATATTTTACCTACGTTGGCCACAAAATATTTTTGCTGTATGAACTGCAGAAACACGGACCTTCACTCGCGTTCCGGTCCGTCCCACCTTAAGTCTGTGATTTCCCCTCCTCCCTTGCATGTTCGTCGTTGTTTGCATGTCGTTTATTTTATTTGCATGAAACTCAGCATCTTATTTAATTCTTTTTTTTTAGCACCGCGTCTTACTACCCGTTCGGATTATACTTTTATGTAATAATTACGCTAAGGGTTTTATAGAAGAGGAAGGCAATAGGTATATAAAGTGTCCCCGCATTTATGTGGAGGGAGAGTGGAAAACTATTTTGGAAAAATCATCAGCCCACCCGAAAAAAATTAAAACCTCTGGCTCAGCGTCATCGGTAGTTTATTCTACTGCGAGAGTAGCGCCTTAGACCATGTGGCCACTGAGGCTGATTATTGTAGCTATTGTACTTGCTATACTATAATAGCAATATTTAGAATCATCCTCGTGGATGGAAAGTCCCTGGTTTGGTTCTAGAGAATGCATTAAAGTTTCATTTGTGCATAGCTATAAGTAGGTATAGTCGTAGGTATAAGTATAGGTAGTTTCAGGTAGGTGTATAAGTCAAGCTATAGCTTTAAGTAGCCATAGGTAAGTATGCCTACAGATATCGTTAATTATAGGTATAGCTATAAGTAGGTAGATATTAATATAGATAAGCAAAGGTGTATATATATGTGTAGGTATTGCTATATAAAAATATAGCTAGAGATATAAAAAGGTATGGGGATAGATGTAAATAGGTTTAATAGCAATAGATAGTTGTTATTATTTTTCATTTATTTAAGCAGTGATTTAACGTACACTTTCTAAACTGACTGATTATATCAGCACAAGATTAATTAACTAACTTAAATATATAACAGACACAACATCCAACCCCCATCCTTTAATTCATCACTATGAAAGGGTAAATCCATATTTCACCAATAATCAATTTTTCAGCCATTCCAGGAATCAAACTAGGATCTCTTAGCTTAGGAGATAAACAGGCTACCGACTGAGCTAAGGTATTGGACTGTTGATAGATATTGATATTGATTTGTATAGATATAACTCTAGGTATAAATATAATTCTAAGTCTATAGGTATAGACAAAGGTAGATAAAGGTACTATGTTTTAGTGTAAACAGACTTGCTAAAATTCCTGTTGATTATGTTATGTCCACCCCCTTACCCCGCAAGTATTACTACCCATCCGGCCTCTCAATTTTTTTCACCGTGTCTTAGTACCGCTTCGGGTTGTAACCACGCTGATGGAGTAAGAATGAGGAAGGTAGAGTTGTATAGTAAGTGTACCCGTGTTTGCGTGGAGAGAGAGTGGGAAGCTGCTTTCGAAAAATACCACACCCAGTACACCCAACTGGTATTTGAACCTTGATCTCCACGTCACCGGCAACCCAGTCTAACACGGGAGTAACGCGTTAGAGTATGCGACCACCGTTTCGAGTCTATCCGCATTTAAATACACTTATCGGTTGAGGAGGGTTGAGGAACGGCAGAATTGCGAGGAAATGTACCCGCATTGGCACGTAAATAAAGTGGGGTACTATTTATTAAAAAACAAACTACTTAGTACATCCATTCGTGTATTAAGCCCAGACTTCCCCGTCACCGGAATACCAAACAAGACAATTTGTGACGCCTTAGCCCGCACGTCACTGCTACGGATTGTTTCTGATATGAAATCACTCAATAAATTTGTTCTCTTTCACCGGCTTCAGTAAATATAATTTTTTTAAACATAAATTTAGGTTAATATAAGTACAATTTTTCATAATATTTTAAAATAAATTACGATCGAAATATTGTGGTAGTTTTGAAAGAAAAAAATTCACCTTCTGGTTGCCAATGCTTTTTCTGTAGATATTTTAATGGCTATTCACAATGGAGTAAAAAAGGGGGAGGGGTTAACGCACCCCCCCCCCCTGGAATTTGGTAAACCTTCCTAGGGTCTATTGGCAAAAGGTATAGTTCAATTTTCCCCCAATAAAAACCAGCTTTCTACACCTCTTGCTGTTCCCGAATTACCGAATTAGACGGTTTTTTATATCATGGTTTACCAAACTGTCTATTGTTGATAAGGTAAAAAGCGGTTCTCAATAAAGTAACATATGTGTTGTTGTCCCTCAAAACAAGAACATGGACCAAAAAGACTCGGAAAGGGAAAGTGAAAGTCTTTCTCTAGCATAGAAGGAAACTTTTCTCTTCGTATACAATAGCTTGAGAAAAGTTTCACAGGTTTTTTTTCTCCCTTCTTTCTCTCTTTTTTTTACGTAGGGAGGTAAAAAGAGGGCTGGGAAGTATAAGAGACAGAGAAATAAGAAAGAAAGAAAAAAGAGAGCTAGGATAAAAAGGTATAGAATAAATGTAAGAACGGGAAAGCTGACGGACCTATAAGTTCTTTCTCTCTCAGTTGCACGACAAACTTTGTACCGTATATACATTCAACGTTTGTACGAACACTATGGCAGGAGTGAAACGGGACTTGAACACACATCCCTCAGCCCCCCGTTTTCCCTTCTGAGGGCCAATATCGTAACCTTACATGTATTAAAGAAAAATACGGTTGTTTTCTTTATTGGATGATTAAGGTGGCAGTGTAGGAGACACGAGAAAAGGTTAGTGTTTTCGCAGTTTTTATTGGCAAAAAAATATTTTTGCTCAAAATAAATCAAATAACTCTTCAGTAGAAACATAAAAAAGTTTAATTTTCTTCACATTTGTTTGTTACTTGCATTGGAGGGTACGTGGATTGAATTGTCAGGCTCGTTTTGGTTTACTGGCGATGTAAAAGGTTGATGCTCGAAATCCGTATAGGTTAAATGAAGGTGATATTTCTTAAATGGTTCCCTATTCTCTCTTCCCAGCAAATGCGGGTACATTTCCTCTAAATAATACATTCCTCATCGCAACCCGATTAGCGTGATTACATGCGTATAGCCCGGACGTGATTAAACAAATGATACGAGAAAGAAGATAGAGTTGTAGGAACATCATTACATCTGTGAGTGGACACGAGTCCTTCAAAACATAAAATACAAAAACAATATGCTCCGGAATAATTAACACCCGCTTGGATGGTCAAGGGGTCTAATGCGTCATTCTTACAAGTAAACTGGACTACCGACCTACGGGGGAAACCAGGTTTCGAATTCCAACCAGGGAATATTGAGGGTGGTTTTTCAAAAAATTGTTTTACACTCTCCCTCCACGCAAATGCGGGTACATTTCCATTAAATTTAACCTTCCTAATACCAAACACACTAGCGGAATCAGTTAATATGAGAACAACCCGAATGAGTAGTGAGATGCAGGTACATAAAATAAAAAATAAATAATTAATAAACATTGAGCTCATATCTAGTTTAGCCTAATGATTTTTAGTTTGACCTCGTTGGTCTTGGAGTAAAGAGACCACCTCTGAATCCGATGTTCGTATGAGTTCAAACCCAGCCGAGGTCAACGGATTTTTACTTAGCTATAAAGATCCGTAGCACAACTTCCTTCGGAGAGGAAGTAAAGCTGTCCGTCTCATGTCAATTGCATTCCAAAAATATGTATGTGAAAATACCTTTCCCGGCAAAATTGGTAGGCTCTTTGTCCCTCACTCGTAGATCTTCATTGCGAAAAAATCACTGCACTTTCTGAACTTCTCCAATATATGTGCTTTATACCAGATGGTGTGGGTAGCACTAACCAGCCGAAGGGATAGGAAGCTCATAAAACCAACCTTAGGGTTGAAACTTCTCGATCATTGATTTCGGAACCCGTAGTATTTGGAGGCCCAGGATGATAGACTCTTGCTATCACTATACAGGGTGTTCGGAAACTCATAGCCCAAACTGCACATATAGCTTGTTTGAACTAAAAGTAACACAAAGTCCCTGTACACTTACATCCGGCAAACTATGCTAATACCACTAAATTGTGTTCAAAGTTTTGGCGTACAGCGCTGAGAGATCAAAGCTGTTCAAGCATGCATGTACAACCAGTTGCATAGGAGTTAGGCGCACGGCAATTCACATGAAATAATGACAAGCATTTCCTGTGATGTAGGACCGTTAATGATGACCCTCAGAACGTATTCGCATTTCTAGCTAGACTGGTGTGTTTTTTACTATTAATTGTGGATTATTCTGCTGCCGTGCTTCAAGCTGTCGAGGTGTGCAGTGCCGCGCGCCTAACTCCTATGCAACCTGTTGTACACACATGCCTCAACATTTTTGATCTCTCAGCGCTGTACGCCGAAACTTTGAACCCAATTTGATGGTATTAGCATAGGTTTCAGGATGTAAGCGTATAGATATTACGCATTATTTTTGGTTTAAACAAACTATATATGCAGTTTGGGATATGGATTTCCGAACACCTTGCTGCCATAGTATTTTATTGTATAGATATTGTTAAAAAATTATTTATATTTTTTTAACGTTATTTATATAGTAAAATATCATGTGGCATCTATTTGTTTGTCCAGAGTTTTTCTCAAACTTCCCGATAAGCTAAAAAGCTGATTACTATTTAAATATTGTAGTCACCGCCAAAATTCTTGAAACTGATTTATTTTTAGGAGGGAGGAAAGGTAGCCAGCCCCAGGANCCGCTTCGGTGGCCGCATGGTCTGAGGCGCTACTCACGCAGTAGACTTGACTAGCGATGACGGGAAGATCAAGGTCGGGTGTACTGAGGGTGTTTAAAAAAAATGTTTTCCACTCTCCCTCCACGCAAATTTGGGTACACTTCTTACAAATATAACATTCCTCATCCCTTAAACTATTAACGTAATTAATACAGTAGCCCCATGGCTTCTTTGGTGCTGACTGACAGCTCACAGCTGACTTCTGACGGCTTTGAAAAGCTACCAGACCAAATTATGTATCCCTACGCCGAACCATATGATCTGCAAAAAAACATGAGTTTAGCAGCTGTCACTTCTGACGGTCAAAAATTAGGTATATACCTAAATGTTGACTGTTAGAAGTCAGCTGTGAACTGTCAGTCAGCACCAAAGAAGCCATGTGGCTACTGTATATAAGCGTATAATCCAAACAAGTAGTAAAACGCGGTGTTGTAAAACAACTGCTTGTTTATATTATGTATTATATAAATAGTATAAATAGCATATAATTAAAATTTTAAAATAAAAATGACTCAAAATCACTATTTATATTGTTCCTTACATAGTTATGAAACCCAGTTACAAAAATCTGTCTTCGGTTTGGTGTGTTTATGTTATTGAGAAACAAACAGATGAAAAAGACACATTCTTGGGTATATAGAAAAAAAGTAGATCTTATTGTGGGCAGTGGGGGGGAAAAAGTAGATCCTGATGTGGGCAGTGGGGGAAAATAAAGGAAAGATACGGTCCACGTTGAATAGGAGAAAAGAGAAGAAGTTTAGAGAATAAGACGTGATGGGATGTAGTAGGGTGTATATTTCTAAAGAGTATGGTTTATATTTCCTTCTGAGGGGAGGATCAGGGCTGGGAAAGGGTTGGAGAAGGGTGTAGGGGGGGAGGGAGGGAGTGTGTGTTAGTGCGGAGGTTTTATTCTAAACTTTTGTGAAGAAATATAAAGAGCAACTATGCCGGGGATAGGGCAAAATGGGTATGGGCTTGCTTTCCCAAACTTCACGAAACCTCAGCACAGATTACTTCATGTGAAAATGCTGATTAAACGCACTCCACCGTACAAACCACTACACTGACATGTAACTTCCACTGGCTCCCAACCTGGGGGTCCGCGTACCACCGACTGCTCGCGATATAATCGGTGTTTCTCAAAAGGAAGGACAGAACCACGAAAATATAGGGGAATCTATAATGAAGCAAAAAATATATATATATATATATATATCAGGGTGTCGAAACGAAATATTTATCCAATTTTCCAAACAAACATTTTAAGTTTCCAAAACTGGTTCCAGTTAGAGAAAAATAAAAATTCCTATTCTTTTTGTTCTTAATTAGGTTCCGGCATTGGTTTAATTTATTTTAAATATAACGTGACAAAAAAAAATCCTGAGAAAAGGAAAAATCGGGTGTTTCAAAATAAAATTAGGTTAAATAAAGAAGGGCATAAAATACAATTATAAACAAATAGAACCTTCAAGAACCAATAAGGAACTTTGTGTGTATATATATATATATATATATATAGATTCCAATTCTAGTTTTGGTTCCCAAGCAATTTATTTTTAGGGCCCCTGTTATGATGCCTTAAAAATAACTGTTAATTCTGGCTATTGGTTCCAGTTCGAACCTCTGGTTTTTATACGTTGTCATCTTGTTATAACCACTTTATATTATTTCTTAGGGCTATATGTGAAGTGTTAATCTTACCACACACTGGATCGGATCGGATCGGATCGGATAAGAAAGGTCAACGTCGGATTGAAACGGAACGAATCGGTTTGCTAAGAGGGAATAATTTGACGGATTTCGTTGGATTCATAAGATATGCACATGCGTACTCAGCACTGGGCTATTGCATCATCTACACTCACACACAGTTTACACCTGTTAATGTTCGGTTCCTGTTCCTCAACAATTTTTGCTTATTTAAAAAAAATCTTTGGACGAAGAAATAATCAATTTAGTTCAAAAGTACCCTATAGATATGGCGAGACGAGGACAGCTGGGAGAAGTTTTCTACTCTTCCGACTGACATGAATTGAATTCCGAACCAGTGTGCGGACAAAACTCGTTTCCGTTCGTAGGAGTCTGATCCCGACCGTTCCGATCTGTTCTGAACCGATTCGGTGTGTGGCAAGCTTGCGTTGCTTCACTAGGTTTATCTTTTCTGAGCCGTGTGTCAATATAATTTGTATGATTTAAAAAGTCCACACCCGCCTCGGTGGCGTAGTTGGCTAACGCTCTTGTTTCGTGTTGAGCCAGACTGCCGAGGACGGGGAGATCGAGGTTCGAGTCTCAGTCGGGTGAACTGGAGTGTTGTTTTTCTAAATGATTTTCCACTCTCCCTCCGCGCAAATGCAGGCTCACTTCCTCTAAATTCAACCTTCCCAATTCATAATCCATTATTGTAATTAGCACTTAAGCATATAACCCGAACGGGTAATAAAACGCGGTGATAAACTAAAAAAAAAGTCCACAGTATATGAAAATAAATTATCCCAAACAATCACACATACTTTCTAATACAGTTCATCATATGTTCAAAAATAGACTAATATTACATTACCTTCAAATGATTTTCAATTCGATTATCAAGTTGGATTATAAATGATATATTGTTATCTATCAACTAAAAAACCCTTTAAGAGATACCCATTAAGAAAATCAAAATGGTTAGATATTCGTAAATTTTAAAATAACACCTGGACACGAGAATAATTAAACCCTGGATTATTGGCTTGGTTCTATTCCCATGTCAAATTGTAATTTTTAAAATTTACTAATATGATACTTGATGCGATTATATCCGCAACTTAAGTATAATTTCGATCACCTAAGCTTCGTTAGTCATGTACAAATTGTAATTGTAATTTGTACAAGCGTTTAGCTTTTTTTCCAAAATTGTTTAGAGCCATTATTATTACTATTTTTTTAGCACCCCGTCTTAATACCTGTTCAAGTTATACACCTATGTACTAATTACACTAATGAGTTTAAGGATTAGGAAAGCTTAATTTAGAGGAAAGGCACCCACGTTTGAGTGGAGGGGAAGTGGTAGTTTATTCCTCAAATTTTCAAATTTTTATAAATCAGTTATCAGTGAAATACACTTAATTTTAAAGGGATAAAATTAAAATCAACATCTACACGTAACTTTTTAGGTAACATTTAGATATTTATTACGTTTGAACGAAATCCAATAAAAAGTTTAATTTTAAGCCCCAGAATAGAATTATTGTAAAATCCAATTGTTATTTTTTGCTTGGGGTCACCCATGATAATATCAAGATATATTATATCTCACGATTACAATACTTTCTCTATAGAGGAAATTATATATAAATAAATAGGCCTACATCCCAAGAACCATGTGGTTTAGAAACCACCTACCACACAGGCGTTTTATTTCTCCATTAAAAAGCCCAACCCTATCACGCGAAGGGAGGGGGTGGGGGGGGCTCGGCTCGCTACAATCAAAACAGCGATCTGGCCAACAGATATAAATAAAACATACATCTGGTCTCGTTTTCTCGGCATCGCACTACCTCGAAATGGCGGGGGTTAGGGGGAGGGCCTGTATTTAAAATCAATATTTATCGTCTTAATTTGCGTCTTACTACCCGTTTGAACTGTTTTTACTCAATTAAACTGATTGGGTAGGGATAAGGAACTGTATGATTTAGAGGTAATGTACCCGCAATTTCATGGAGGGAGATTAGGAAACAATTTTTTTTAAAAAGCTCTAGTACACCCGATTGAGATTCGAACTCCGACCTTCCCGTTACCGGCAAAACAGACTAGATGACCTTGACGTTTAGTATACGTGACCACCAGTACAGGTAAACTTAATAAAGGTTCACTCCAAAAATTAAGGGTACAGGGGTAAAAGGGGGAAGGTCACATAAAACACACATTTTCCAGGATATCAACTTTTATATCTCAAACCCTATAAGGACCTCAGCAAATACTTTTTAAAATAGATTTAAATGTGACAGAGACCTATTTTAACCATAATAAAAAAAATATTATGAGGGTCTCGTGATTGTCTAACAGATGGCAGCACTAACTCAATCTTAAAAAAAAAAGTTTCTCCTCCTTTTCCCGTGTACCTTTCAAATAGTGTGGTTTATTCTGATTTTTAAAGACGCTGTCGTGATAAAGGGTACTTTGACTTAACCTCTAAAAATAACTTTAGTTTTAATTATATTTAAATACGTAAAATATGAAATATTATTATTAATTTTAACACCATTACTATTGATGGCTTAAACTAAAAAGTAGGGGAGAGAAGGGTAACTTTAGAGAAAGTGCATCAGTAGAAAAGATGGGAAAATGACAGTGCACCAGGATGTGATCAGAACCCTGACCTAACAGTCACCGACAATTAAGTTTTGTGAGTCTGGTGCCTCAGAACACATGATCAACAGTGTGGGCGTGGCATTATTATTATTATTTTGTTAAAAGTGATGGATTATGGATAAACACGCGGCTTGGCGTATGGATACATGAAATAAGACACAGTATGGTTTGAACTGTTGGATTAAAATACTCCCATGACGATACTACTTTTGACTTTCCCTAAAATTGAAGGGGTTGTAAAACAACTAGTCCTACTCATGTATAATTCCCGTTCATTATGTTACGTTTTAAACAAATGACTGATACAAAACAAATACTACGTATTTCCCTTAGAATATAAGTCTATTCTAAGGACGCAGGGACAATATCAATTAAGTTCTGGGAAATCTATGTCGAGAAATATATCAAGAAATGGCTTCCATTCTACGAAGTTTGAACAGTAATGATTTATTTTTCAAGAAGAGAATATAGTTTGTTATATAATATGAGATTTATCAACTTTTCATAAGAAATATTACTGAATCTCGGTAGAAAATACAAACTTTTTTGCGATAAATTACATTAATTTACGATTAAAACTAGTGTTATCATGTAGGTATTAATACAATTTATCAAAAGTGACAGATCTATATATAACATGACTTGATGTATGAATACGTTCAAGTAAAGCTAGTAACTTTTTTTTAGCTCTTCCTGTGAAGATTGGACTGTGAATTCAGATACTTACTTAGATGTGTCAGATGCGGAGTTGGCATCTGATGAGAGGGTCTCTGTTGTTAAACAATATTTTGGAAACAAAATTATATCTTGAGTACACTCTGCTCGGCATTGAATCCCGTCCTTTGTGGTCAGAGCGGATATCACTCAAGCACACCTAAAACTCCCAAGGGTTGGTTGAGCTGTTCTAGGTTAAATTGATTATGTAAGGGAAGCGAGAAAAAGCAAGTGCTTTTGCAGTTTTTATAGCTAAAACATTTTTTAGACAAAATAACTTGAATATTTCTCCAGAAGAGTTTAATTTTATTCACGTGGTGATACCAACAGTTCTCAAATATCTGTCATGAGCTTAGCGGTATTAGTTGACAAATTTTTTAAATGAAGAGAAAAAGTTGTCATTAAATTACAAGGCACTCTTAACTGATATTCAACAACTGTTAATATCACCATGTGAAGAAAATTAAACTCAATGTTTTTATTGGAGAAATATTTGATCTATTTTGACCAAATTTTTTTTTTATATACATAAACTGCAAAAACACCAACCTTTTCTCGCGTTTTCCACATCCCCACAGTATTACTATAGCCCTACCAATGAAACAAAGTGTTTTTAATTACCGGGTCATACTACCTGTTCAAGATAGCATGAAGTAGGGATGAATAAGGAAGTATTTTATAGCTAATCTACCTGCTTTTGCGTGGAAGGAGAGTGGTTGGTAACTGGTAAACCATTTTGTAAAAACCACCCTCAGTAGACCAGACTAGGATTCGAACCCTAATCTCCCCATGATCAGCAGACCAGTCTAACATGAGAGTGACGCCTTTGACCATTCGTCCACCGATGCAGGTGTGTTTATTTGTTATTTAGACGTCCAACAGAAGGGCTATTGGAATCGGTGGACACGCGAACTAAACGTCAAGCATGTCTAATCTAGTTCGCCGGTGACGTGGAAATGGGGCTCGGGATGACTTTACCTTAATGGTTTCACACTCTCTCGTCAAGCAACTGCAGGTACATTTACTCCCAAGATCTATTTTTTAATCCTTACTTGAATAGTGTCGTTATATGTGGAAACCCAGGACTTGGTACTAAAAAACACAACCTTTATTATTAAGGTAATCTAATTAGTACGAATGAGAAGGGTAGTTAAAAATAAATGCATCAGCGTTTGTCTGTAGTAAATTTGGAAAATACTGCACGGATTATAGTTTTAGGTAGCAAGCACTCAGCCTGATACGGGATCAAAAGATCACCCCTCCACCCTTCACCCTCCCCCCGCTGAGCTAGACAGGCGGAACAGAGAGATTCGTGGAAGATAAAATACGGTGCGTCGTGGGAGCTTGCACACGTGTGTGTGCGTGAGGGAGCCCTAGCCACTGATCTCTTTGCCACGTGCAAGCAGGGTACCTACACTGCAAACACGACAAGTTGAGAGTGGAACAAACACGTGGGCTCGTCACGCGACGCACACTGTAAACACGACAAGTTGAGAGTGAAAAGTTTGACCTAAAAAAAAAGTTTGTCATTTATAAAAGTTCCTTTCGACCAGAATCCAATTAGCACTGAGGAGATCTAGCCAGAAGCTGCCTGGCACAAAATAAACCAAGGCTTGGTGTGAAAAATAGTTTTCCCAGGTGAAATCAACTGGTCGAATATTAGAGCTGTTGGTTTGGTTCATGGGCGTCAACAAAGACCCTGACTTTAGCTCTGAATAAATATATATATATATATATATTATGTGGTGAATTCTTTCAAATCAAATATTTATATTTCAGCGCCCGTCCATCTTCTTCGGATTCTAGGTTGCGCCCCAGAAAACTTTGTTAGAATTAACTGCTACCCACTTCGGTGGACGAATAGTATAAGGTGTTACTCTTGAAACTAATGGATTGTTGGGGACGGGGAGATTGGAGCTCGAATCCTGGTTGGGTCTACTGGGTATTTCCTAAATGGTTTCCTACTATCCTTACATGCAAGTGCGGATCTATTTTCTTGAAATTATACTTTCCTCATTTCTACACTATTCATACAACATTATTTTATACACTATTTATCTAAATATTTGGACGAGTAAATTAGCTGTAGTGCAAAAAATTATCCAGTTATTTGTCTAGCACGAAAATGGAAGTCTAATGATTTCAGAAAGATACACTCCAATCTCCTGACACGCGATGGAAGATAGATGTTTTTTCCGTTGAGAGACGGTGGTAGAGCTTTGAGGAGGAAGGGGTGAGGTGGGGGGAGTATAGGGGGTTAGACTGACCTTTTTAACATGCACACAGCATGTTGCGTGGTAATGTGGCCACCAGATAGCTCTGGGGTCACTGAGAAAGGTTCAAGGAGGGAGGACACAAGGAATTCAACAGCTTTAGAAAAGGGGAGGGGGTGGAAAACCCGTGTCAAATTTCTACTCCGCTTGGGTGAAACGCTAAAAAACACAATTTATTCAAACTTACCGATACTATTATATTATCACCATGTCTTACTACCTGTTCAGGTTATAAGCATGCATGATAATTACTCTAATCAGGTAGGAATGAGGAAGAAAGCTTTTGAGAGGTAATGCACTTTTATTTTCGTGGAAGGAAAGTGGGTAACCATTTAGGGAAAAGCAGCCTCAGTAGACCCAACCGGGATTCGAACCCCAATCTCCCAGTCATCAGTAGGCCAGTCTAGCACGAGAGTGACGCCTTAGACCATTCGGCCTCTGAAGTGGGTTCGATCACTCCTCATGCGTCGTCAGTTAGTACTCTACCATTGGCACCCGGTCACATGCCATTAAGACGCTATTACTCTACGTCAGTGGTTCTAAAACATTCTAGTCTCCGGAGCCCTTTACGCTCCTAGAAATATTTCAGAGCCTTAATTAACTTTTGTTCCTATCTATGTTTACCGCATTGTAATCTAAAACTTTTAAAAGCTTTGTAAATAGTATTTATTAATTCAGATAATTTTAATCGTAAATAGTTTGATAAATAAATAAAATCACTACTTGTTTAATATAATACACTTTTCAATATTTTCCAAAATATTTTTTTTTTAGATGAGATGAGTGGCATTGTTTAGCATTTCTGCAAATTGCTTTCATTTCTGGAGACAGTAAGATTCGAATGTCTGCTTCTGCATTCAATCGGTTGCAATGTTTTTTTTATCAAAGTGTGTAAAGAAAATCCAGCCCCACAAAGAGTCTAAATTATCGGGAAGCCCCCAGAGTGGTTTTGGTGAGCCCATAAATAAGTCTTGGTGAGTCTCAGGACTCCTAGAAGTACACATTGAGAAACGACGATCTACGTGATTGGATCTTCCCTGTTAACATGACTTATTTATTCAAGAATTGAAAAGTATTTAAGATACAATTTAGATTCAAGACAAATTAATTTTTTAATTCAATTTAAGATATTAGTTCCTTTCATTTTTGCACCCGGTCGGGATTAGAACTTCGACCACTTCGTTGCTGACAAACCAGACTAGACTAGACGACACCTTGTCCACGTGTCCACCAATTCGGCTCGCTAATGATAAAAATAGTTTTTGGCTTGAAAGCTAACTGTCTCACGTATTGTTTCACAATCTTTAATGTTAATCACCAATAGACTAGAATGCTGATTACAGGGAGATCGGGGCTCGAATCCCGGCCGGGTGTACTGAGGGTGGTTTTTCACTCTCCCTCCATGCAAACTCTTGGTGATTTCCTCTAAAATTAACCTTCCTTATTTTTAGCTCACTAGCGTAATTAATACATATGCTTACAACCTGAACATGTAGTAAGCCGGAGTGATAAAAAGGATTATTTCAAAAATGTAAATCACATTTGTAATCATTAGAAATCGTGAAAGAAGTTACTTCGATTTCTAAACGACGCTCACCATATATCCCTTATTTTATTGAAATATAAAATTTTGAATTTATCGGGCACTTAGAACTTTTAGTAACTGAGTTTACGTTGCTTGTGTTTTTTTTTAATATTTATTTATTTAAGTCCGTTAGCACGTAACGTAGGAGAGCTTATTTCAGTAGCTGCAGAGCTAAAACCCACCCGAGTCATTCAAGCCCCGCCCCCCTCAACCCTCACTCTCAAAACTACCCCCTTATCATTTCTCCGCTTGTTCAACAAGTGCCGGAATGGTTGTCAACACCCTTGTTTGCCCGCAAACACACCCCTAAAACGGTGATATCTCCAGCTCCTTCTCCGGGCACTCGCCTTCACCCCCCCCCTTCCTATTCTTCTTGCCCTATTTTCTTCCCTTTTCTTTTAGATACTCTTTCTATTCTCTGGTTACTCCTTTTTTTCTCCGGTCCCTCCCTAATCTAGGTGACATCTCCGTCTTTCTTCCTCTCCCGTACACATGCACGCTCTCTCTCTCTCTCTCTTCCCTCCACGGTAATGTTAATCCAAAGTCGATAACTTCCTCCCGATGAGGGTCTAGACTCGCACCTCGTAATTCCTGGGTTGACGGCGGCTAATCTCGTCAGCTCTCTCTCCTCTCTGTCCATTCCTCGAGAAGTGCAAGGGGGGGAGAGGTGAGGAAAGGCAGAGAGAGAGAGACAGAGAGAAAGATGTTTAGGTAGTCTGGTCTCGTGCGGCCCCGTGTGCTTCTATAACCCTCCACCACCCGTTTCAACCCCCTTCTCCTAATCAGTGGCTTGATGTCAGGGTTGGCTACACACCCTTCTTCTTACACCGGTCGTTGGTTTGCTTGTTATCAGGGTTGATATGGGACTACTTGGGGGAGGAGAGGTGGGAGGGTGGAGGGGAAGGTGTGCTCACAACACAACACAACACAACATGGAGTCTCAATCTGTAACCCGGCTAGATACAGTCCAATTTTTACACGAAGAGCCTCATCTGAGAGATAGAAAAATTACTAGCTCTACTTCCACGTATTAATACGTCAATCCATGTGATATTAAGCTGTCACTTTTGATAAATAATATAAATACCTATGAAATAACATAAATAATATAATAAAATGTTTTATAAGTTGAGATAAAAACCATCTAAGGGTAACCGTGCTTAGTGTGTCAAATTAAGATTCAGCCCGTTTCAAAAAATAGCTTAGCGAATTCTCCAAGAAGGCAATATCATTGAAAGGTACCGTACTTACTTGATTATAAGACAACACCTCTCTACCCTCCTCCCCCCACCCCCAAAGCAAAAAGCACATACTATCCTTAATGATCCGCATCAACTTTATTCATTTAGTAATTTAGGAATCAAGTTGTCCATAATGTCCACTACATTTTAGGGATACATATATTTTATTAAAATAATGAGATTATATTTGTATTATAATCCTGTCAATCACGGGCGTGGAAAGCAAATTATTCTAGGTAGTAGGGGGGGGGGG
>CABFWO010000228.1:105716-132923 GCA_902155825.1 Timema genevievae | reverse complement strand
GGTTATACGCTTAAGTACTAATTACGCTAATGGATTAGGAATTGGGAGGGTTAAATTTAAAGGAAGTGAACCCGCATTTGCGTGGAGGGAGAGTGGAAAACCATTTAGGAAAAACCACCCCCAGTTCACCCGACCGAGATTCGAACCTCGATCTCCCCGTCCTCAGCGGTCGAGCTCAACACGACTGGCGCGTTAGCCAACTACGCCACCGAGGCGGGTTCACTCTCTGTTAATAGTTTAGCTACCTTGGCTGCCTTTTGAAAGAAAAAAAAAGCTGCATGATGGCCTTTGTATAAAAATGTGTTTTAATATGTTAGACCAAGAGGGAAATGCCTTGATTTTATAAATTTAATATATAAAAAGATTTTATTAAATGTACCTTTATAAGATGATGCAAATACAGTAAATAGATTATCTTATTGGTAGTTCTTACATTACTCTACAAATGTTAAAAAATTAACTGGTAATTTAATCTACTTTGATTTCTATCGTCTAAATATTTTGAACTGCTTGATTTTTATTTATTTGACTGATTTTGTTTGGTTTTGTAATTTTTTTCTCAGTAGTTTCCCGACCATACTTCAATGCAAATGTGGCTACACTTTCTACATATTATACATTTCTCGTTAATTAGTGCAAATATGCGGATAGCCTGGACGAAGATAAGTAAAAGGTTGATGGGAGGCTTCATTAGGTCTTTATATAGGAAACTAGACAGCACAATCCTCACACAAATGAGGTCATTTGTTGTTACTAGCACAAGAGTAGCATTTCAAAGTTATTTGAGGATTTTGCTTTCATTGCGGTTTTGAAGCGCCGTAACTACTTTTCTTGTAAGAACTATAGTTGAATGAGAATTCTTTCCTTCAAGAAGGCGGTACCTTAAGGAGATGCGAGAAAAAGTCAGTGTTTTTTTTGCGGTTTTTGTAGCAAACTCCTTTTTGGTCAAAATAAATCAAATATTACTTCAGTAGAAACACAGAAGTTTAATTTTCTTTGCATGATGATATTAACATTTCTGTAATATCCGTCAAGGGTGTCCTGGAATTTAATGACAACTTTTTCTCTTAATTTAAAATTTTGTCATTTAATACCGCTATGTTCATGGTAAATAATTAAGAATGGTGGATCTCACTATCTGAACAAAATTAAACTCTATGTCTGTACAGAAGCAATATTTTATCTATTTTGGCCAAAAAATGTTTTTCTATTTAAAAAAAACCCTGCAAAAACCCTGGTCTTTTCTCGTGTTCTCTACATCCCCACCTTTAGCCAGGGCTTCACAAACCTTGTAAATCGAAGGAGCCCTTGTAACAGAAAACAATTCATGCCGGAATCCTCATAAAATGCTTACACTAATATTAAATACATTCAAAACGACAACTTAATGTTACAAATATAAAACAAATGGAAAATATCCCATGTTCTTGCTGCGCTTTTGACAAATGTTCTTTTTTTGTTTTCAAATTTGAAAAAAATTGGAGTTCCTAGTTACTGATGCTATTTTATAGTGTATAAACAAATAAAGAATGTTCTAAAATTGCCTAATGGAGCTTGAGATAACTGTGACGCAGCCTAAGGGTTCCGCGTAGCACAGTTTGAAAAACGCTGCCGCTTTAATTCAACCTAAATATATCGCCGGTCTACATAGGTTGATTGTATGACAAATACGTATTGCACATTGCCTAGCATTTAAAATTCAGGCGTTTCCCACCAAACATGTTATATTACGTGTTTGTGCAGGAACTTAATAAGAAAAGAAAGCACACACCCATAACAATAATAATTAATTTTACTTGGCACTATTTTTTACTAGAAAATAAATGGTACAGTGCACCGCACAGGCTTTCTCTCTCTTTAATATTAAAATAGAGACATTTACTACAAACTAGTAAAATTTGTAAAACGAAATAATATACACTGTTACAGAAACATTGAAAAAAAGGAGCATCTCCGTCTAGCAAAAAACCATAACAATAGATTTAATATTTCTGAGTATTCCATAAAAAATGTATATGTTTGCTAATAGATCGGAAACTATTGGTTTTATAAAAATTATTCTTGATTAAAATATTTTTGCTTTAAAAGTACTATAACTTTACAATGATAAGTTATTTAGTAGCTTAATAGTTTGTGGATATATAATCAAAATCGGATATTTATGCTTATGTATAGTGCCCTCAAAGTAATTTTCATGGAAAAATGAAACTTTCCATTTTGTTTGTAATGTTAAACAGAAAATTTAGTAAAATTCGTTAGAGCTGATTTTGAGAAAATAGATTTTTTCTCCTTTTACCTCTCAGTAAACTACCCTTAATTTTAGGGCTAGATCTCATTCCAAAAATTCCTCGAGGGACCTTAACGAAAACCCTGCTTACCAAATTTTAGCTCTAACAGTAAAATGTTTTTGGTTCCAGCCAGAGACACAGACAGACGGCAATGCAAAAACAACTTTTTCTGTTTCAGGGGGTTATGAAACACCGACCTTTATCAAAATATCGAGCTCATTTTTTTTTAACAATCACAATACTTATATCTTCGAGAGGTCAAAAGAAATTAAAAATATTGAGAGTTGTAAAAATGTGAAGCGAATTCCTTCCTGCCTCTTATAATATAGCAGAAATGTTACTAGAGAGGTCTGCTGTTCAATTCCCCTACATTATGTCTTCCCAGGACCCTACCCAGGCATTTATTTTAAGGTTATGGGTTCTACTTTTGGTGTCTCATGGGGAAATTCCCTAAATAATAATACTTAGCACCGCGTCTTACTACCCGTTCGGGTTATACGCTTAAGTACTAATTACGATAATTGGTTAGGAAATGGGAAGGTTGGATATAGAGGAAGTGAGCCTGCATTTGCGTGGAGTGAGAGTAGAAAACCATTTAGGAACCCTCACTCTCAGTTTACCCGAGTGAGATTCGAACCTCGATCTCTCCGTCCTCGGAAGTCTAGCTCAACACGAAATTAGTGCGTTAGCTATCTACGGCACCGAGGCGGGTGAAATTCCCTAAAAATGAATGAACTGGCACTTAACACAACTGGTTTATTAGAAACCGGAACCATAGCTTGAATAGATTAAGAACCAATCGTTGCTTACCTGAGAAGTCTCGTTCAAATCTACGACTGTCATTAGAACATAGATCGCTAAGATACACCTCAGAGGTTGAAAGTAGAGCATTAACACTCTCTTAATAAGGCAACACTGTACCGGTGTAACAGTTCAATTTTCATGGGAAGAAATATTTAGAAAATACAAACATTTTACGTTCAACATTGATAATATTTTACTATATTATTATTATTGTTGTTGTTTTATAGATATTGGTAATATATATCAAAAGTAACAGCCACAAGTCATATGACTTGACGTATGCATTAATAAAAGTATTTTTTAGCACCACGTCTTTCTATACTTTTGTGTTGTATGTATTTATGTACTAATTACGTTAATGAATTGGGGATGAGGAAGGCTAAATGTATAGAGGGTGTACCCACATTTGCATGGAGGGAGAGTGGAATACCCTTTAAAGAAAATTACCCTTATTAAACTCGACAGAGATTTGAACCCTCATCTCCTCATCAACGGCAGTCTAGCCTTTCGAAAGATTGTGATGCCTTAAACCATGCGGTTACTTTAAAGTTTTCTAGCTGCCATATAAGCCCCTTCCTATGAAAATTGCGCTATAAGTGCGGAAACTTGGTTGGAGGTATCCAAACGGGCGTTTTATCCTTCAGGTCCGTATCCCACAATATCCTTCAGGTCCGTATCCCACAATATCCCAGGAGCTCCCGAGCACTAATTAGTCGGCCGTTTTAAGTAACCTTGTTTTAAAAGCATTTTCAAATACGCAGAATCAGCTCTTAGTCCAAAGCTTGTCGACCGGTCGGGTTTGTTTATCTTGCAGACTGCGGCTGAGAAGGGGTCTAGGGGCCGGGGGGGGGCCATAAAGGAGGGAGAGGGGGTACCGGTAGCGGGGTGAAGGGGGCGGAAGAGTGCTGTCCATGGTCAGAGCTAACGAACGAGACAAGGCAATTACTCCATTAGGGATGCGGCACTCGTCACAAAGCCTTGCCTTGGGGTCGAACTCCGTCCGGGCCTCTGCAACGTTCCCGAGGGTGGTGTGGGGGAAAACATAGATGAATAGATAGATAGATAGATAGATAGATAGAAAAACTCGATGCCTGCCTTTCAGCCCTTTTCATTTCTTTAATTTCCTTTGCTCTTATTGGTATATGTAATATTTCGTCCCCAACAATAACATATCTTAGAGATAAATAATTTTTTTTACTAATTAAACTGAGCTAAATGAATTGTGCGGTCTATCGTAAGCGCGTGAACAGTGGTTTTTAGACTACGAGGCGAAAAAAACTGTCTTTTTTAATCACCGCGTCTTACTACCTGTTCAGTTTATACTCATAAACATTTACTGAAATTAACTCAAATTTTTATTCGTTATAAAATATCATGAGGACAATAAACAATACCTATATGTGTGTTATTACGGATGGCTTAAACTTGTTTTAACAAATTCTTTTAAATATCATAAACAGAATACTTATATTAAAATTGTCTGAGTGAATCATAAGATTAACTTTTTTATATCTTAGTTTCAAATTAAAGAACAAAAATATGTAAGGTTAACGTAACTTAAGGATACATTACAAAACTTATTTTTCATATCATTAACTTAAAATACAACAGTGACAACACAAACAACACAAATTTTGACGCGACGTGATGAACTTTTTTTTTCTTCTATAAGCTGTTCTTTCCCTCTATTGTGGCTTTGTTTGGCTTAACACTAAAACTTTATTAATATTTGGAGCAATCATTTATTCTTTACAAGATAGGCCTATAAGGTATTTGTTCCCTTTATTTTTATGAAGAGCTGTAAGGGTCACGTTGGTTTGGTTATGGCCCCGAAAAGGTACGCGAGTAAATATTTGGAAAAAAACTACTCCAAAGAGTTGAGATATATTTGTGAAATGGGGGAATGCTTAAAATATTAAAAGGGAATAATATATTACTAATTTTAATGTGATAAAATGTATAGTAATACATATTTTGTAGCTTTATAAAAAAAAGTGTATAAGTTGAAATAATATTAATTATAAGAACGAACTTAATCTTAGAACCGTGCGACGAATAATTTATACATTTTAGATTAATTACATAACTATTAATATAGTCGTTTCATGGTAACTTAGGACTTTTTTTAATTGTTTAAAAATTGCTGAAAACCTTCCTGTATTTATTCGTCTGACAAAAATTTTATGTCACTTTTGGCCTAAATATTGGAGAAAAAGTCACATGATTTGTCAGAATGACAAAAACAGTTTTTCGAGGTGTATGTCGATGAAACAGTTTTTTTTTAAATATAATTTTCCAACTGACATAAAAAGCCAAGTTACTGTGAACAGACTTTGGACCGAATCTTATTTGACAGATATAAAAGTTACTAGTTTTACTTTCACGTATTCATACGTCAAGTTATGTTATTTGCAGTTGTCACTTTTGATAGATATTATCAATACCTATAGAATAATAATATTAATACAGTATGATGTTATCATTGTTGACTCAAATAAAAGTTTGTTTTTTCTAAAAGGTAATTCGTGTGAAAATTTAAGTTTAGATGTCTTCATGTGGCCGTAAAAGACATGTTTCTTAACCTTCGTATCAAATCGTAGACAGAACAATGTCTTAAATTTAAACGTAATCAATCATCCATTATATTTTGTTCATGAAAGCTATTCCGTTTTGAATGTTTTATGTTTGATTTACTATCACAATTTGTGATCACTCTTTGTTTCAAGCTCTTAACCGGGTAAATAGCACTTAATACTTGTTATTTTAGAGAAAATTTAATCTAAGGCTAGTTTACTAATAACTGATCTTTTTAGATTTGAAAATTTCTCTAATGATTTCATTTAAAATTGATATCTGGGGAGTGTTTTTCACTATAAATGAGGATGCATGTATTTTTTTAAAATAAGGTTATTTGTGTATGGGTAGTTTAATGATGAATGATTTTTGAAAATTGGAAGGTTTTGAAAATACACTTTACGATTTTGTTCAAAATGTATTTCAACTTTCATGAGTGTAAATAAACTCCAAATTCTACTTTAAAAGGGCCAAAAATGTATCTTTTTTGACTTTGAGCACCCTTCAGCCCTAGAATGAGGTTTTATAATATGTTTTAAAATATAAATCGATGGTTTAGCTCGAATCGATTGACATGCCTTAATTATATCAAAATATATTGTCATAAGTTTTGTGTTATTGTAAACACAAAGTTATTGACGACTTAAGCCACTAACTAAGAGATATGCAAGGTATCAGAAAGACTTCATATTACAAATCAATTAGGCTTAATTAATAAAAACCCACTTCAGTGGCCGAATGGTCTGAGGCGTTAATTTCATGTTAGACTGGCCTGCTAAAGACGGGGAGATCAGGGTTCTAAACCCGGTCAGTTCTATTGAGGGGTTTTTCCTAAATGTTTTTCACTCTCCTTCCACGCAAATACATGTAGTTTACCTCTAAAATGCTTCCTTCCTCCTCCCTATCCTACTAGAATAGTTATCATATATGTTTATAGCTTGAACAAGTAGGCTAGTTAAGACTCTGTGATAAATAAAAAGTATCAGAAAGCTCTAATATTATTAATAAATTAACTAATAAAAACCAGCTTCTGTGGTCACGTTGTCTAACGCACCGCTCTCATGTGTGACTATACTGCCAAAGACGGGGAGATCTGGGTTCAATCCCGGTTGGATGCAGTGAGAGTGGTTTTTAATAAACTGTTCTACACTACACTCAACTTCTACGCAAATACGGGTGCACTTCCTCTCAATTAAACCTTACCAATCCCTAAATTATTAGTATAATTAATAGGTAAGCGTATAGCCCAAACGGGTTGTAAGACGCGGTGCTAAAAAAACTAATAAAAATTAAGTAAATCGCAGTAATTATAAAATAATCGTAGAAAACCATTATGTAAAGAATAAGCCCTTGATAATTTAGTGGGGAATCGATCTTTTGCCTCCCGGTTTGGTGTATGAGGTAATTTTTAATTCACTTTGATTGCGAATACAAGCGCTATACTATATACTTTTTATAGTTTCTAAAATAACATAAAATAAAAACTAAGATATGCAAAAGAAGCTCGGCGCAACTAGAAAACTTCTTGATCTTTACCCTTCGTGTTATGTATTCCAGACACGTCAGACAGCGAGGCAGTTAGTACCCAGTATTCCCTTGCTCCTTGCGACAAATACGAATTGTAGGACAGCTTCTCTAGACACCGTACGGTCTGCTGGAAACTTGGCATTATTAACAAGTTGACTGCTTTCTCTACTAGTGTACGTTCAAAATAACCTTCTTCGCTCCACGGTCTGCTGGAAACTTGGCATTATTAACAATTTGACTGCTTTCTCTACTAGTGTACGTTCAAAATAACCTTCTTCGCTTCACGGTCTGCTGGAAACTTGGCATTATTAACAAGTTGACTGCTTTCTCTACTAGTGCACGTTCAAAATAACCTTCCTCAGTGCACGGTCTGCTGGAAACATGGCATTATTAACAAGTTGACTGCTTTCTCTACTAGTGCATGTTCAAAATAACCTTCCTCAGTGCACGGTCTGCTGGAAACATGGCATTATTAACAAGTTGACTGCTTTCTCTACTAGTGCATGTTCAAAATAACCTTCTTCACTTCACGGTCTGTTGGAAACTAAGCATTATTAACAAGTATATCTCGGTCCAGTGGAAACATGGCATTATTAACAAGTATATCTCGGTCCACTAGAAACATGGCATTATTAACATAAAACCTCGGCCAGACATTCGTAATCCTAAAGCTAGATCCAATTAAAAATTAAGTGTCATAGAGAGTTTTGTAAATACTTGGGCAACATTTTTCTCAAATTATTATCTGTTCACACACATAATATGCATATATAGTTTTATTTATCGATACATTTATTTATAAAACGTGTGTGTATCCTAACTTTTTTTTAACGAAAAAGTGGGTATAACTGGATAGGGGAAAAGCTATGTTGGGTTCATATTTTTACATTTTTTATAACAACTAAAATTTGGGCTAAAATCAATTTAATGGCACTTCAGTAAATACGTTTGGTTTAATTTTCAACACACACTAGACCTGACAGTTTTGAAATACCTGAGATGGACATTTTGGCATTTGAACACGTCGACGATTTCCGCACGTTCCGCACAGATTCTGCCTTAAAATATGATTGAAGAATGACCCTGTACACTGTACGACTCCTGGATATCTCAGTGGTTAGAGCAGTACTAAGCCAAAGGTCCCGGGCTCGATTCCAGTGTTCATGTGTTATTTTTCAACTTAAAGAACATAATATCTAGATACGGCTCTACTTGTAATCAACAAAAATAATACCTTTGCTATTTAATCCATCATTAAATTTATTTAAAGTTACTGAAGCAATGTTAAATTTATTCTGTCAAAAAAAAAGTGTTGTCATTAAAACTTAAAAAAAATACTGATGTAAGCTCACATTCTTCTCCCCCCACCTTAAATTCGTTTTGATTGTACTAAACACCAATTGAACTTTCAACTAAAGGTATATTAGCGATTAAACTAAGGAGTATGGACAATAAGATTGTAGAGAGGGTGAGAAATCACGTGTTCTCAGTGCTTCTGTCCGCGATTCAAACAATGACCTCTCCATTCTACTCATTAACAGTGTTCTAATCAAGTATTTGGGGTACGCGTGCCCTAGGGGGTGTACAAATACATCTTATGGGTTACGTATATATATATATATATATAAAATGGGTTACATATATATATATATATATATGGAGCAGGGACTTTGACGCTTAGGAAGATGTAAAAGAAATACGTGGATACCTTTAAAATTTGCTGCTGGAGAAGATTTGAGAAGATCAGGTGGGCAGATAGGGTGACAAATGAAGTCCTAAGAAGAGTGGGGAAGAAGAGGAACCATTTTGGATGTGATTCTTTGGTACAAAGAAAACTTGATCGGACACATACTTAGGAGGAACTGTCTTCTGCACGACGTCATAGAAGGAGAGGTTGATGTAAAGAGGAGCTTAGTAAGAAGTAGGATTCAAATATTGGATGAATGAAAGGAAATAAGAAAATTCTGAGAGCTGAAGGAGGAGGCAGAGGACAGGGTGCATTGGCGGTCTTAAGTTCACTATTTTGTAATGAACACTGAATAGTCAAGGCCAGATTTAGGGTTAGCCACACTAGACCTGTATGTAAGAACATGCGATCTGTAAAAGCTATTTATTTATTTTATGTTATGACGATAGAATATGCGTAATTTGCATAATGCATCAACAACTTTGGGTGTACAAAGTTGAGGATAGTTATATTTGGGGGCACAAGAACAAAAAATGTTGAATACCACTGATTAGTTCAATGAAAGACTAACGTCTCTGACCGCTCGTCCACCACTACGGGTGTGCGCGTGAAATCATTCGAAGGATCTCTTGAAAATTCTTGTGCACTGGAGAACTCTATTTTTATATTTTTTATTTTTGTCATATTTTATTTGCTCCTGCCATTCTTAGCCGGGATGTAAATAATCTAGTATGGCAAATTATTTGCACGTGAGTTGTAGACGGGGAAGGAGGAACTGGGGTTGAGGTTTCCCCTTCATCCACCCGAAGAGGAGAAGGAAGAGGTATGAAAGAATGAGAAGGAAGGGAGGAGGGAGAAAAGAGGGTGATTTGGAAGGAAAAGCGTGGCCACCTCTTTGGTATTGATCCCGTAACAAGTTAGAGCCGTGTGCCGCCAGGTGGTAAAGGGGGTTACGACGATGTAGAGGAGGGTTCGGAGGGCTAGGAGGGGGGGGGAGGATAGACGCTAGAGGGGAGAACTACGGAAGCTGCAGGTAAAACGGCTTCAGACTGTATGGTGCCTTGCCTCTTTGCTTTTGAGTAGGGAGCAGGTTCACCAGGAATCACTCCCCCTACTTCCCCATCGTAACAACCAACCCTTCTCTCTCTCTCTTATTCCCTATTACCTAGCTTGCTTACTCTTGTCGTTCACCTGCGATGCTAAAGTGGCCGCAATGCTGCCAACGCAACGGAACGTTATTTTTTTTGTTTTTTGTCGCTAAACAGTATCAGGGTATTTCTCTGAGGGTCTTTCTTCCTTACTTACTCCGGACATCTCGGCAATAAATCTACTTTTTCCCCACGATAAGTTATTATAAAGGAACGTGTTTGCGAAAGCTGGCGGAGAGCGTTTTCTAAACCGAGATGCAGTTGTTGATTATACAGTAATCAGGGGTGAACGCAGGATTTCATTTCGTGGGGATGATTGAAATTCAAACCAAGAAATCCAACAAATTTTTAAATATTAATCACACACACACCTCAAATAATGTATTTTTAAAAATAACAAAATAAAATTGACAGTAATATCCAGAGAAACAAACATGAAACAAACATAACACTTAATGTTCCTGCTCTTTTCCTCCAGTCTAGTCCATATGAACCTTACCTGTTTACAGAACTGTACAGTGGGCAACGAATGGGCACGGAAATGTTTCAATCTGTCAAATCTATAATCCTTTTTCAATGTTGATTTTACGATATTAATATTAGTGTGGACGTACAAGGAACATTTGTGTGAAACTTGTGCTTTTTTTTGTTTCCTCTTTTGTCGCTAGATAATGATTTGAATTATTTTAAATTTGGGGGTTGGGGAAGGGATATATATATATATATTATATATATATATAACCCTCCGCTTTCCTGCGAACGCCCCTGACAGTAACCACGATAATATTACACGCCATCCAACCTCTGTAGGGCTAAATACACCCCAATTTTCTTACTAATGGCTACATCTGACAGCTAGAAAAAGTTATTAGATCTACTTTAACTTATTCATACGTTAAGCCATATGATCTGCAACGGTCACTTTTGATAAATATTATCAATACTTATTAAATCACACTAACCCGCTCTGGTGACCGCGCGATCTAAGGCGTCGTTCCCACAATAGACTAGACTGCCAACGACGAGGAGATCAAGGTTTGAATCCTGCTGTTTTATTTCTAAATGATTTTCCGCTTTCCCTTCACGCAAATGTTGGTACACTTTCTCTGAATTAAACTTTCCTCTTTCCTAACGCATCAGAGTAGTTAGTAGGCCTAGTTCTAGTTATATGAGTACAACCCGAACGAGTAATAAGATGCGGTGCTAAAAAATCAATAATAATAGAATAAAATGTTATCATTGTTGACAGTAAGAAAGACGTGTTTTTATTTTCTAAAAAGTTTCTTCCTGCTAGAATCCTACTATAGAACAAAAACAGTTAATCCTGTTTCTTCCATTTATTTCGAATCCTTGCCTGTCCACAATTTTTTTAAACCTATCATAAAGTCCTTGTGTTTTATCTCTGGCCAGTTGTGTTGACATAAAACGCTAACAGCTTTAATATTTAGGATTAACGTAGTCTGTACAGCTTAAGAAGTGTAAATATAATACTAGTCGTCGAATTGCATCGTATGTGTCAAAGCGATATAGAAAATACAACAGACTTGAAATTGGGTCAAACCAATTAGCACTGCAAAGCGAGACGTGATAGCAAACTATACTTTTTTTCTTTTTGCACCAGGAAAATATAGTGAAGCTCCACCCAGTAATTTATTTATTATTTTAAATATTAACAGTCTGACACTTTAGCTTTTTTTTGTTGTTGCAGCACCTCTTGTTACTTTTGCAGGCAATATAGATTTATTCTGAAAATTGAAAAATCCCCACTAATAAGCATAAATAATAGCTCTGGCTATTAATTCTTAATATAGATTTAGTTACACTAATTAGGTAGTAATAAAGAGGGTATAGTTTAGATAAAATTCAAACATTTGCATGGAAGGAGAATGGAAAATATAATTTAAAGTAAACACGGTGGGATGCGAGTAAGGGAAGTGTTTTTTAGCTGATTTTATAGCAAAATAATTTTTTTTAGTCAAAATAAATAAAATATTGCTTCAGTAGAAACTAAGAGTATTTTATTCACATGGTGATATCAGCAGTCCTTGAATAGATCGGCATTGGTTAAGTTTAAGAAAAGGCGGTAGCCTTAACTTCGCCATTAAAGTCGATTATTATTATTATTATTATTATTATTATTATTATTATTATTATTATTATTATTATTATTATTATTATTAGATGACTTTTTAAATGAAGAGAAAAAGTTGTCATTAAATTCCAGGACATCCTTTACAGATATTCAACAACTGTTGATATCACCGTGTGAAGAAAAGTAAACTCCTATATTTCTACTGGAACAATGTTTGATTTATTTTGATATAAATAAAATGTTTTGATATAAAAACTGTAAAAATACCCTTTACTCCCGCCTTAATACACCCGACTGGGATTGAAGCTCCACTCTTCCTATTACAGGCAAATAAGACTAAACTAGCTCGATGTTTAGCTCAGCGTGACCAAAGAAGAGGGTAACCCCCAGATCGGTGGTGCTTATGAATAGTAAGTTAAGAGATTCTGGGTTCGAATCCTGATACGGTCAAAAAATGTATCATTGGTGAGATTGGTACTGCTGCTCCATTTATCAGTTCTGAATTGACTGACTGAGGACTAGCTTGATAATGTCGGTGCTAACGTTAGATTAGTTTAAGTTGAGTACTAATATTAGTGCTTGAAAAATGTACGTTTACTATGATTTATTCTAACTCGTCAGATACAATAGTTAGTGAATTTTTTGTCACTTTTAAAAATAAATTAATGAAAATAACCTCATGACTCTTTTCTTTATATACTATATAAAATAATGGATCACTCTTTAGAAACCTAAAACATAAAATTTAAGAAAAACTTTTTTTTGCATCGTGCCTTAATAGACGTTTAGTGCCATCCGCATCCAACTACACTTAATAGGAATAATTAAGGTAGAATAAAGAGAAAATGTATAAGAATTTGAGTGGAGAGAGGATTGAAAACAACCCTCACAACACCGGGCCAGGATTCGAACCCAGACCTCTCCATCACAGATAGACAATACTATACGAACTTGACGTTCAATCCACGTGACCCTTTGGTATGGATGATTTGTTGTTTATATAAAAAAATCGCTATGATTATTTGGATCTACCCTCTTTTTTCCCCCTCCTAACCCCATAATCCTCTCAGACCTGTAGTCTAAAAACAAATCACACAGATCGTAGTGCGCACGCGCAGATGTAAACAACTGCGGAGTTTCGGGGCAAAGAGTCTCTCGGGAAATGGTTTGTGAAATGATAGCTGTCGCTCTTTAGACCAGACAACGAGGAGTGGTGATAATTGGGCTACATCAAATCCACCCCTCCCCCTATCCTCTCTGTCTACCCGTACAAATCCTTCCCCTCCCTAAAACCTCCACCCCCTCTTTCACCCGCTTAATGAAATGTCCCGCTAGAGGGTTTAAGACGGGAGGAGAATGGCATAGACGTATAATACGGATATTTTGATCAATACGATGGGATAACTAGTGACAGTTATTTTGAGTTCAGCAACAGATTTGCATCTTTTCTGTTGATATAAAATAGTAATACTGTATAGATACAAAGGGTTGGTTAATAAGCTAATTATATGATTGTATCATTTACTTATGTGTATCTTAGTAGTCTTGGGGTGAAGTGCTTGCCTCAGGACTCGATGCTAGTGGGTTCAAACCCAGCCGAGCTCGATGGATATTTTTGATCGATAAAAATTCGTAGCACAACTTCCTTCAGAGGGGAAAGTAAAGCCGTCGGTCCTATATCGATTGTAGCATGTAAAATAACCCTGGAAGTTATGTGAAAATACCTTCCCCGGCAAAATTGATAGGCCCTTTCACTCTCGCTCCTAGAAATTATCGTGTGCTAATATAATCAGTCTGTTCAGAAAGTGCACGTTAAGTACCTCAAATAAAAAAATAAATGAGAAACTCTGAGAATGGTCCAAGACGTAAGTCAGGGGTAATTTTAGCGTCATCATAATTATGGGAGACCGGAGGTCGCCAATGGGGGGTTCTAATGAGACCCCATGTTAAGGGAATTTTCAAAATAGTTTTTTGGGTTTAGCAGGACAGAAACAACAAGAGTAAAGAATACTTTTACACGAGGATTTTCTAAGCGTTTTATCATTTGGCTGAGCAAGTGGCGTTAACCGAGGATATAAAAGGTTCGAGGAGAGCCCTATTCGGCCTTGTTCTTGTTACTCCTATAAGATGGGCAGACTCTGTGATAGTAATTTATAACAATGTAGTGCCACGTGATATCTTAACTCTTTCGTTTCTATTGCTTTTATTACGGATACTTACTGCCTCCAAGTCTGCACTTATCACAGTATTAATAACAGACCAATTTGTAATAATTAAACACAACGCAATAATATTTCACTATACAATCATATTCAATTTCATTTGCCCTTTGGCTTTCAGTAAAGCAACCCAAATTATCGTAATAATAGGTGACGGTCGCGCAATAAATTGACTAAATAATAGCGACGCTATAATTACTGTGAATGGAGTGCTACAACCTGTATCGGTTATCAACATACATCAGTGATTATCAACACCTTCTAATTTGTTTTATTATTTTTAACACATCTTTTTATTTTTTATTTAAACGCATATGTACTAATTACGCTAAAGTGTTAGGAAAAAATCAGGTGGAATTTATAGAAAGTGTGACCACATTTGCGTGGAGTGAGAATGGAAAATCATTTAGGTAAAAAAAACTCTTAATGATACCCGAAAGAGATTTGAATCCCGATCTATCCTGGCTGGTCATTTAGTTATAAGATACTCACCTCGGTGGTCAAATTGTCTGTGGCGTCACTCTCACAATAGACTGGACTCAAGATAACGGGGAAATTAAGGTTCAAATCCTGGTTGGGTCCATGGAGATTGGTTTTCCATCTTGCCTCCAAGAAAATGAAGGTACACTTCCTGTAAATGCAACTACCCTCAGCTCTTTAGGGCCCCCTGCTCACTAGGCGACCCGTTGCCATAGCGAATTGCTCCGCGAACATGTGTTGTGACCAGACCACGTCAGCCATTTTTATATTTTTTCTCGATCTCGCAGTCAAAATATGAACACGGAGCAAGTAGCAGCATCATGGTACTTGATAAGAAACTTGCGAAACAGAAGGAAAAAGAGAATCTGAGTGCATCCTATTTTACAAACGTGCGATGAGAAGTTATTGTTTGCAATATTCTATCAATATTTTAAGCAACATCAAGAGTTTTTTAACTACACAAGACTGTTTGTATTTTCCTTTGACGAACACTTGCTTGCATTTCAAGACTCGGCGATAAAAAAAAAGATTGTATGATGTAAAACCACGCTCACTGCACAGACAACATCGACAAACATATGACGAGTGATGTCTGGAGACGGCTGGCCGCTCTTGTTTCAACTGTGTAACGAACCACGGGTTGGCCTCCTTTTGTTACGAGCTGTTCGCCGTCCTCATTTCTTTATCTAACGTAAGGGTGTCGTCTGGAAAGTTCTCGCCGGTCGTCTTTTAGCTATGTCATACTGAACTGCATTGATAGGATGTTACTTTAAGAAAAATACTTGTTGATATCTATTTAAATGCATACGTATTGTTTGTTACACTATTTAACATTCGAACATGTTGATAATATATATTTTATAACGATAGTTCCAAACATCTGTTACACATGACGATTCAGCGGGGAAGACAAGTAAGTTTAAAACCATGCCGTCTTTCAAGGCTGGCTTGGGTCTGTATTCCCCGTAGTTTTGTACTCTCAAACCCAGGTCACTACTTGATTTCCTTCCATCTACCAATGGGGTTATTCTAGCTAAGCGCGAAAACTAAAAATAGGCATGGCTTAACTGCTCTTAAATACTGAGTAAAACAACTCGGAAATAAAACCATGTTTCGGACACGTGCGGTTAAAAGAAAGAAAAATAGAAACATGGCTGTCGTTTAGAAAAGATGAATTTGATTAAAAATAACTTAAAATAAGAAAAATGAAAATATTTCCTTTAAAATATGATTTTAAATACTAATATAGACGGAAAAATCAATGTCATTTTAACTGACAGTACACACTAAACTCCATTCACGGTAGGAATTACTCTCTGAAAGGTCTTTTTTCCTACCAATATCCTACTATATAATAGATTTCTGGTAGGTAAAAAGGCCTTTCAGAAAACAACTCCTACGCTGAACAGACTTTACCTGCAATCTAATCATGTGTAAACATCCGGTTGGGGTGACCTGCATCTGCTCGTCGTCCGTTTTGCCAGTGGTAGCTGCTCGGCAGTCGAATGGGCGCTGTCCCATATGGGGGCGTTGAAGTATTACGTAAGCAAATTTTTTGGTAACTTTGAACCCCCCTGCCCCCAATTGTAATCCAAAATAAGCAAATGCCTGACACCCCAACCCCCTGTCTTGCTTACGTTATATTTGTCGACTTTTTTTTATTAATTTGTTAACAACAATAACAATGAATTTTGTATGCGGTTTATACATTGCTGGTTATTACTAACGTAAAGGCATGCCTAAGAAAATGATTGAAATGAAGTATGCGGGGATAAGGACAGCATAGAAAGTGTTCAAGTCAGAAGCGAAGAATGAAAGCAATTAAAGGAGGAAGAATGGTGGAAGGATAGAGGAAGAGGGAGCCATTTTACTAAAATGACCCTTCCACAGACTGGAAACAGTTGATGATGATGTTGATGATGATGATGATATAATGAGAATGTGTAAATTAATGGTTACACTTAATTGAAATTATATAAAAAAGTATTATTAGTGAATACATGAATTACTATAGCTATAAGAAAACTCAAAGTCACTTCTAATCTGATGACCAAGATCCTTGACACTTTAAATTATTATGTGTCCATTTGGGGTGGCTGGGTCACTGCGACATTCTTGCCCATCTCTCTTAAGTTAAAATTGTTCTGGCCCCTTACCCGCTGTCAGCAAAAATAATAAATGCTTGACCCCCTCTACCCCTTTAAGGTACTTAGGTAATACTTGAACATCCCATAAGCCTTCTCAGTGGACGCGGACGACCCGAACGGTTATAAAGACGCGGCCTTAAGGTGGGAATGTAGTGAACGCGAGAAAATGCTAGTGTTTTTGCTGTTTTCATAGCAAAATACTGTTTTGGACAAATATTGCTCCAGTAGAAACAACGAATATAATTTTCTTCACTTGGTGATATCAACAGTTGTTGAATACCTGTCATGGTTATAGCAGCATTAGATGAGAAACTTTTTAAATGAACAGAACAAGTTGTTATTAAATTCCAGGATATCCTTAACATATATTTAACAACTGTTGAGGTCACCACGAGAAGAAAATTAATCTCAATGGCTGTACTGGTGCAATGTTTTATTTATTTTGACCAAAGATAATTTTGCTATATTAACTGCAAAAAACTATTATCTTTCCTCGCGTCCCCTACATCCCCACCTTACGGGTCGTAGAGAGAGATGGCTGTTATAGACCTGTGGACTGATCCCCTTCACATGGCTCATGTCAGGTCTATGGGTGGATAATAGAACCGTTCGTTACCATTCCGGCAGAATAGTAGCGAGTTGAGACGGTGACGTCAATCCGGCGAGAACTTAACCAGGAGGATCATTTATTCTTGACACAATGTTGCGCACCGTGGAACGTGTTTGTTCGACGGGAGAGGCAGAATAGCACGCGCGCACACACACACACACACACACACACACACACACACACACACCTCTCCTCCCACTCCACCTGCAGTGAGCCCCGGAAAGGAAGGAGTAGTTGGATAAAAAAAATGCACATAGGATACCACGAAAGGTGTTTTTTTTAGCATCAGAGGATTTAGACGCGGCCCATTTCCTTTCACTACTGAAACCATTCCTCCTCACTCCTCCCCCCTCCCCCCCCACACGTAGTCCTACAACCCGTTTAGAGTACACGCACTTGATAACGTTAACAGAGTAGAGACGAGAAATAATACAATTTGGAGGGCAAAATATACCCAAATTTTCGTGGAAGGAGAACGGGAAACCACAAGAAAGAGAAAATAACCACCCAGCTGGGATTCGATTCCCAACCTCGCTTTCAACGGCGAATCAAACTAGACGAGCCTGACGTCTAGTTCACGTGTCCACAGATGAAGAGAGTTGAAGCTATACACCTTTTTTTTTCCATCGTGCTGTGAGTCTTTGTAGCCGTCCGAGTTATCTTAATATTTTCGCTAATGCAGCAGGGATGAGAAATGTAGGATTATAAAGGAAATCTACCTTTATTTACATGGAGGGAAAGGAGAAAAACATTTAGGTAAAGAAATATTTCAGTGAAACCGGCTGGGATTCAAATCCCAACCTCCCTACCACCCGCGCATCAAATATGACGAGACTGGTGTCTGTATCTATGTGTTTGGTGGCCTCCTGATTCCGAGCAGTCTTGATATGGGGAAGAGTCCAGATTGTGGACACGACATGTTGCTATGCCATCCCAACCCTAATTTGATAATAGGGGATAATCCATGGGGATCCAGCAGTCGTACGTTCTTTCAGCCTCGTCAGTCTTAAATTAACTAAATTAAATACACGAGTATTTTAGGTTAGGGTTGGCTAGGCTAGGTTAGGTTATGTTAGGTTATGTTAGGCTAGGTTAGGTTAAGTTAGGCTAGGGTAAGCTTGGTTAGGAGGAAAGCCCCGGTGGCCGATGGGTGCTGCCAGTAACCCCTTGCATCCGTGTCACCACCCTCACATATGAATCCCCCGCGAGTTTTTCTTTTACTTGTTCGCAATCTGGACATTGGATTATTTAGGTGGTCATAACATTTTGGATGTTTTCTCAATTTGGACGAATTTCGTCCCGTCTGCAATCTGGACTGTTTTCAATCAGGATACAGCCACGTGTTTACCGGTGCATCTTAGTCGGTATTCATTTGTTCAACAACATATGCTGCTTGCGTCCTCAGTGGGAATGCGGACAGAACTTCAGTCTCGTAAATTATGGTTTGTCGATTATGGATAGGTCAGGGTTCAAATCATAGATGGGTGTACCAAGGGTAGTTTAAAACAATTGTTTCCCAGTCTTACTCCACGTAAATGTAGGTACATTTCCTCTAAGTTCTACCTTCCTTTTCCCTACTTCCTTTGTGCAACTAATGGTGGACGACCCGCTTCGGTGGTCGCATGGTTTAAGGCGTCACTTTCGCAATAGACTGGACTCCCAATGATGGGGAGATCAGCTTTCGAATCCCGGTCGGGTGTACTGAGGGTGGTTGTCCCTAAAAGGGTTTTCACCCTGCCTCCACGCAAATGTGGGTACATTTCCTCTAAATTCAACCTTACTCATCCTTAAAACGTTAGAGTAAGTAGAACTTCTGCGACCTGCGTGTAACTCGGATGGGATGTAGGACACAGTGCTAATAATTAATTCTGGGGGTCCGGATGGATAATAAGATGGAGTTTAGAAAAAAAAACAAGATATTAGGGTATGTGTGAGCTGGCCTCCCGCTGAAAAATTAAGATCGTTTATTAAAGGAAACAATTCCCAACAAGTCAATTGGCTCAGCGCGGTAAGCGCCCCTTTTTATAACACTCCACGTGACGCCACTTGTAGTCGTTCGACTAACACAGACCGTACGTAGTGTTAGGGCAGACCTTCTCCACACCCAGATCCACGTATGCATTAGTTTGTCTAACACTAGGGGCCCCGACCAAGCCCATACGTTATACTTTTTAATTGGTGCAAGTTAATTAACCAACAGTTTTGTTAATTACGAGAAGTCATAACTTCCCGGAATTCGTTGCGTCTAGTTGTTACGGTACACAAGTTTCAGGCAGGTCGCCAGGCAACTGGGTTGAAAGATGGGTTTGGGGTCATAAGTTCAACTTGAACCTAGCTTTGTTTTATCGAACAGAAGGACCAAGGGGGAACTTTTTCCCTCGACGATTAATTTAATTAATAATATCTCACCCAGTAAAGTTGACTCAGAGATGCCATGTCAGACTGCTAGGCTCGACTCTGTATCGGAGAGGGGGTAAGGTGGGGGTGGGGGTAACTCTACGTTATGTATTTTTTTAAGCACCACATCCTACTACCCGTTCGGTTTATACACTCATTTACTAATTACGCTAATGGTTTGGGGTTTAAGAAGGCTATATTTTAAATAAGTTGTACTCGCATTTACATGGAGGGAGAGTGAAAAACCATTTTGTAAAAAAAAACCTCAGTACACCCGATCGGGATTCGAACCTCAACCTCCCAGTCATCGGCAAGAAAGTTTATTGAGAGATTGATGCTTTAGATTAGAGATTTTAAACCTTTCTTAACTCACGGCACATTGGCACTAAAATTGTCAAGGCACACCATCACTTTTCTTTTAAGGAGAGATTTTATCATTTCAAAACGCCAATTGATATTGTGTTTTAAAAGTTCAATAACTTAAAAGAATTACCTGCTTCGGTGGCTGCATGGTCTAAGGCGTCACTCACGTGTTAAAATAGACTGCCAAAGACAGGGATATCGGGTTCGAATTCCATTCAGGTGTACGTAGGTTTTTTCCAAGATAGTTTTCTAATCTCCCTCCCTGTAAATGTGAGTACAATTCCTCTGAATTCAACCTTTCTCATCCATAGCTCATTAGTGTAATTAAAGTATATATTCGTATATCTTGAACAGGTGGTAAAACACGGTGCTTTAAAAAAAGCAAGCTAAAATTCTAATAATTGTGTAATTTAAAAAAAGAATGATGGTCATGGATTTAAAAATATTTATTTTTTCTCGATTCTGTATGGTCCTACACCAAACCCCAGCGGCACACCTACTGAGCCTTCTCAGCACACCAATGTGCTGCGGCACACCGGTTGAAAAACGCTGCCTCGGATAATCAGACCAGCGGAGTGGTTCAAATAAAATATACCCTAGTAAATAATATATTGTTTGAACCAAATTATATAATTAATATATTAATTACATTATCCACATCAGTCATTTTGGTAATGGTGAGGCTCAAACCTTTTTTTTATGTCTCCAACATATGTAAAAATTAAGTCACTTGAAGGTTAATTAGCAACACTAATTATTATTCCGCCGCGCAAAGATCGGAATCAAATGAACGACACGAAATTGAATTAAAACGCACGTGTGACTTTATCTTGTAATATGCAAATTTTCTATTTCATTAATGTTTTCTACACAGTCATAAAATATGTTATTATTTCACGCCCACCCCGGTGTGTTACAAATTGTTTCAGCGATTTTTTTTTTTACTTATTTCAAATGTTCATTACACACAGAGATATGGCAAATTTATGTTGGCGTTAAAAATAACTGGTAGACAGGAAAATTTACAAAGACCCTCAATGTTTGCGTACACGCTCCACTACATTTTTTTTATTGTTTAAAGAATTTAATTCAAATGGATATTTATGGATCTATTATTAAATAATATTGACTGATATACATTATTAAATGATATTGATTTTTATGATGATTGCATCAAATTCTGTGGGAACCTACATAGTTGTTTTTCTTTGAAGTAATACAGATAGTCATTTTCCTCACAACAACCAGTGTTACCAAAACATAAACTCTAGCCCAACCTAACGAACAAATAAGTAAATAAATGTCACAAACACTTAATTGAGAGGAATGAAATAGATTTCTTTGATATGCTGATGAATCAAAGTAAACTCTAACGTTAAGGTGGGGTTGTAGCTATCGCGGGAAAAAGCCAGTGGTTTTTAGTTTTTATTGTAAAACATGTTTTTGGTCAAAATAAATCTAATATTGTTCCAGTAGAAACCCAAGAGTTTAATTTTCTTCACATGATGACTTCAATATTTATTGAATATCTCTTAAGGGTGTCCTGGAATTTAATGACAACTTCTTCTCTTCATTTAAATTTTTTTTCATCTAATGCCACTATGCTCATGACAGGTATTCAACTGTTGGTATCATCATGTGAAGAAAATTAAACTTTATGTTTGTACTGAAGCAATATTTTATTTATTTTGACAAAATATTTAGCTATTAAACTGCAAAGACACTTACCTTTTCTCGCGTTCTCTATACTCTCACCTAAATGCATCCAAATGAGTCCCTATTTCTCCCAATGATGTATTGTTCAGCTGTGTCAACTTTCTAATCTTACAAAACAGAACCCGCTTGGAGAGAGGATGGAAAACCACAGTAATAAATAACTTATGGAAAGCCCCCCTCAATGCATCCTGATGAGATTCGAACCTCTATCTCCCCCGGTCACCGTAATTCCAGTCTATTGCGAGAATGACACGTAAGACCGTGTGACCACAGTTTCGGGTGCCTGATGACTTCAAATCAAAGGGTAGTCGGTAGAAGGTGAAGTATCGCAAGTACACTATAACCAGTAGGTCCCATGGGTTAGTAACTTAGGTTTGAAAAATGCCCACGAATTCGTTTTACGTATAGTTTTCAAAACTTACCCAATGATTTCCTCGCAAATAAGTGCTTTAGTCGTTACTTTAAGGATTTATCGATTTTTTTTTACTTACATACATTTTTGATGCAGTTTTTATTTTATTTTACTAAACAGTGATTTTTTTATTTTTCAAACGTTCTTTTTCTGACCATGTTTGAGTTCAATTTATCCACGTGGGCCATACCCAATACCCGCAAACGGTTTGTCAGTAATTGATTTCTGTGTGTATACCATAGCAACCTCAACTGTTTACCAACAAATTCACCCCCTTCTCCACTCNCCCACTGGAAGTCCAGACAGACTCAACCCTGTCAACCGGACTAACCTCAAACCCTCCCGTTTGCTTGCCAGTATACCTACGTTTACAAGTAATCTATAATCCAGTTTTAACTTTGTATAACGGATTCAACACAATCCCTTAGGTCTACTTGCCGTTAGGCTGTTGCCTTATTCCTTATTCCGGAATTGAAATACAGGAATATCTCGCCGGGTGGGAATGCTTAGGCTGTTTTTCTGTTTGAAGTACAGGTCACATTTGCAACTCTTATCCTTATGATATATTTTATTTATATCGCTAGATAAACTTATAAAGATGAAAACCCTGACTTACTCACTCACTCACTGACTTTAATTACCGAATCTCCCGAACTCCTTGACCTGTGATCTTAAATTTCGGTAGGAAGTTTCCTTTCAGGTTGTAGAAATCCGATAAGAAGGGGTTTTGCAAACAAAATTCAACCTCTAAGGGCGTGAAACTGTGGCTGGGACATTTTTATTAGATATATACAATATATAATATGTATATATATATACCCAAGATATATAATATATATAAGTTCTAAATAAAATATTATTCTTGATTTGTAAATCCATACATATTAAAACATAAAATTTGTCACCATCTATTTTAATGTAGGCTCGAAATTAATTTTTAAACACTCTTTACTTGCGTGGTTGGGAAATGCACAATCTTGGCGAGTCACTGCAACTAAAATTGGAAAGGGTTAAGGTAGTAAAGGGTAGATTTTTCTTTTGAAGCAAGTTTTATTTAATGTGATGTTCATGTTTAGTGTTTATTTGAGAAAGCTATTTTAGTTTCCATTTGTAAAGTGTGTATTTAATTTAGCCCTGTTTATTAATGTTGTTTATTCGTTCACAGTTTTGGGTGATTTTTGTAAATCCATACTCAATTTTTAAAAATCATTTCTATTGTCATTCTATTAGTAATTTTTTTTTACCATTCTTAGTTCATCAAATTCCGGGCACTGGTTATTGCTATTATTTTTAAAAGCCCTTAACTAAAGTTGGTGATTAGCCCTGGACACCATCTTTTTAGTGAACTCCGAATCACTATGGGCCTGTTGTTCCCATTTTGGTATCTCGTGAAAACTATAGCTGTATCGCAATAGAAAAATAACCTCACAGAAAAAATATAAAATAAATGTAAACAAACCAACATTGACAAAAGATCACGCTGTCAATATAGAGATTATTTATCAAAAATGACATCAGCATAAAACATATTTTGGCATCTTAACACCCTGTGACTATGTCCAGTAACTTGCAGTTTTCATACGTTACCCTGAATATACAGGGCGCTCATAAATTATTTCCCTTATTTATTATAAACCTTCATAACTCGTTATTTTAGGAGCTCTCTTATAACGGTTTGCGTAATTAATAACACAACTCAAGATATTTTAGTTTTAATTAAATATACCACACTTCAGTCTATATACTATTGTAAACTAAATTGCTCTTAAAATAACGAATTTATTAAGGGGTAAATGATTTATGGGCATCCTGTATAATCATCTCAAGTTGAGCCCAGAACTATAACAGTCTCCAAGGGCTTTTTTTCTCCGCCATCTATTACTACCCTTTAGGACTATACATATTTAAATTATGATCATGGGATAGGGATGAAAGTTGAATCTATAGGAAATATACCCACATTTGTGAGGAGGTAAAATGTAGATTAAGAATTTTTTTAAAAAGTTCTCAGTTAACCCGGCCGGGATTCAAACCCTGACCTCTCTATTTCCAACAGTTTGTTGCGCCTGACATTTAATCTGCGTGCCCATCAATGTGGGTGAGTTACAGTCTGTTGAGTCAAAGTGTGATGTTTCAGATGGTAGAAGTTCGTTTCAATACGGTTTGAGACCAGAGCGTATTGGAGTGGTGTGTAAACGTATGTCACGTCGAGTGAATGCCCGTAAACACCCCCACCCCTCACCAACGATAGAGGGTGACCGTGACACTAGGCACCCCATACCAGGAGAGGTGAAAGGGGGAAGGGGTCATCGAAATAGAAAGATGCTTCCGGAAAATCTATGTAATTTTTTTATTAGTTAATAATTTTTGATATAGTGATTGTATTGATAGTCAATATTTGGAGCTACCCGCTTCGGTGGCTGAATGGTCTAAGCCCGGGGTAAGCAACCGTGTCGCCAATCCCTTCAAGTGGCGAATTGTCCAAAAAAGTGTGGTGAATTCGAGTTCATCAACTCCCACAGTAAAATAAAAAAAATCCTGACGGCTTGTGCTGTTTGTAACTTGATATTTCCTGCATATCATTAGAAGAATTCCGCTTTCTGAATGAGTCATTGATGCATCACTACCATCCTTCGTTTTTTCCTGATTATAATGACTTAAAATCAGCATTTAAATTATTGCGTGATACATTCCACTTTGATATTACAAACTAAAGCAAATAAATGTCCACCTTTCTGTCTTCAAACAAGCGCGGGCTTGAAGATGATTTACTTTCTCTTCACAAGTTGGAAAACTTGAAATTTTACAATAACTCTTCAGTCACGGATTTTTAGAAATCTATTCTGGCTGACAACGAACGATCTCACAGCTTTGAGATCGGGAATTTATAAATTTTGTCTGTGTTTCGACCAACGTGGGTGTGCGAATCGACGTTCTCTAAAATGGTATTTATCAAGTCAAATATAGACCTCAAATTGTGGATGTCAATTTGGAGGTGAAGCTGAGATATGTGCATTGAGTTCAGATACTCAACAAATGTTTCTACAGCTTTTCAGACGAAAGTCTCAAATTTTCAATCTGAACAGTTTCATCATTTGTATCCGAAGCAGTTGTAGGCTAACTGAGTAATCAAAGTGTACAAGTTTTTAATAAAATTGTTAAAACAACGTTGTTTTTAATGTTCGATTGAGCAACTTATTTTCTCAATTTTTACATTGTGTGGCGAATTTAACTTTTCATTCGCCACATCTGTGGCTACATTGAAAAATATGTTGTCCACCTCTGCTCTAGGGCGTCACACTAACAATAGACTGGCCAGCCAATGAAAGGGATATCGGGGTTCGAATCCAAATGGGGTGTCTTTATGACGGTCTTTCCTTAGTATTTTATCAATCTCCCTCAACACAAATGCAGGAACACTTCCTCTAAATGGACACACGTAAAACCCGAATGGTTAATAAGACGTGGTGCTAAATTGTATATGTGAGATTGTGATGAGAAAGGTTGGTCAGAATAAATGCATTCGCATTGGCGTTGAGAGGCTGATGGTAAAACCACAGGGAAAAATCTCCTCTTAGTGCACCCATTTGAGATTATAACTTTGACCTCTCTGTCGCAGGACATCCGGTCTATTTTGAGCTTTGACGCCTTGGACCGTGTGACCATTAGTGTGGGGTACTAATCTAAACTAAACACGGGTTCCAATATTTTGAGTGATGTTTTACTTGTTTATTTTACGTCTTCACTCCGTGTTAAGGCTGCCGCCTAGGTACGCGAGAAAATATCAATCGCTGTCAGGCCACACGGCTTAAAATGTGTCGTTTTCTGGAACTACGTCTCTATTCCGTCTAAGTCTATACTCCCTTTCGCTCTTCACCCCCAACAAACAACCCTTTGTCATGTCAATAAGAAAGAAACTACGAAACGTCAAGGTAAAGATGAAAGATCGCTGCTAGTTCTCCGATATCTTAATTTTCTGTTGTGAGATTTATAAAAAAAATTACTATATTTGTTAGAGAAAGGTTAAATCAAGAGCCCTTTTTCATCAAGCCTAGTCTTATAGCTCCTCAAATATGCTTAAAAAGTCGTTTAAAATGAGCTATTGTTACTTTTTCACACTTTTTTAAAATAGTAATAAAACTCAAACTATAGGGGTGTTAGGGAAAAATGAACCCCGTTGGAATATTTTGCCCTTCTTTTGGCGTGAACTATTTTGAAATAACGTATCCTAGAATTAAATAATGCGTTAAAGCTGAACGTCTACGCGGCAATTTCTCGCTTACCGAGGCGACCTCCTTAATAAACTGGTACACGTTTCGGTGGTGGCTGAATTGTCTAAGGCGCTACTCTCAAAGTAAACTAGACTGCTGATGACGGAAAGATAGAGGTTCGAATCTTGGTACTTGGAGGTACTCAGGAGGATTTTTCCTAAATTGTTTTCCACTCTCCCTCCACGCAAATGTAGATACACTTCCTATAAACATAAACTTCATCATCCTTAAAACCATTAGCGTAATTATAACATAAGCGTATAACCTGGACGGGTAGTAAGAAGCGTTGCTAAATAAAACAACAAGCTGGCCACGTGATTACCCAGCTGTTCGGCGGGTGTGTATACTCTCTGGCTAATCTTAGCCCTGTGAATGGTTGTTTACAACCGGCGTGCCACTCTGTTCGCCCTCGCAACACATTGTTCACCGCTTGTCTATTGTTGGAGATCGTTGACAGTGGGGGAAGAGGGGG